>CAUYRH010121125.1:0-12923 GCA_963574655.1 Perodicticus potto | reverse complement strand
CTAAAGAGAATGTGTTCCAGCTCCATCCATGTAAATATGAAAGAGGAAAAGTCACCATCTTTCTTTAAGGCTGCATAATATTCCATGGTATGCATGTACCACATTTATTAATCCATTCATGTATCGATGGGCACTTGGATTTCTTCCATGACTTAGTAATTATGAACTGGGCTGCAATAAACAATCTGGTACAGATATCTTTGTTGTAATGTGATTTTTGGTCTTCTGGGTATATACCAAGTAAAGGAATTACAGGGTCAAATGGCAAGTCTATTTTTAGATCTCTGAGTATTTTCCAAACATCTTTCCAAAACGGATGAACTAGTTTGATTATTATTAAATCATAGCTGTGTACATTAGTGCAATCAATGCCTCTTCTCCTTTGCCAGTTAGTCTTTCCTCACCGGTTTCCGTCCATATTGCAGTTAATTCTTCGAAATACTTCCCTAGGTGTGAGGAGTGGGCTGAGCTCAGGGGGTGACAGCCTGGGAAGCTCTCAGGGAGCACGACCCCCGACCACTTCTCCCCCTTTAAGAACATTGTTTCCACCTGCCAGAAGTCACGTAGCCCGTGCAGTTTTCATTGTTATCGGCCGGCACACCATTTTTCCTCTCCAAGGTCAACCTCTACCCCATGTGTTAAGATTCATGCAACCTTGTTAAGATACTGTATAAATAAAGCCGTTTCCACGTTTGGGGGGCTGGCTGCAGGCATCAGCCCCGTCTCCCAGAGCCACCCTATCTCTCTTCTCCTGTCTTTCCTGGCTTTATTTTCTTCATTTCCCACCATTTCCACGCAGGTCAACTCTGCCTCCTGGAGTCAGTTTGTGAAACCTAGGACTTCATCTATCCATGCACGCATGCATTCATTTATTTATTTTCTTCTTTATTTAGATACTCTCTCTGTAGGTGACTTGACCTGTCCACATGTTTCTCAAATGTAGGTTCAAACATTTCTTCAGAAACTATATCCATTTCTTTTATGTTTTGAAATTACTTCCACTTCAATATATCTTCAATCAAAAACAGGTTTTTCCCCCCTACATCTAGTATTTCTCAATGGTTTATATCTCAGGGAATGATACCAGCTTTGGTATCTAGGTATATTCTCGGAAATCATCCTCTTATGGACATTAGTGTGAATGTATTTCTGATCACATTTTTTCTTTCTAGTGCCACAATCATACTTCAGTGTATTCCCATCTCTTAACTGGGCCACTGTAATATTTTGCGTACTGCTACCAACTCAGGCAACCTTACCTTGTGTAGTTTGTCCTGAACATACTGCAGCTGGCGTATAAAATGTGAACTTAAAAATCGGATATGAGGAAATCACATTTGGGAGTATTTTAATTTGATTTGATAGCACTATTTCTTTGTTATGCAAATGTTCTTTCAATGGCCAAATTGTCTTTCTAAGGGAACGTCATCAGGAGGAAAAAGAGATTTAATGTATTGAAATAAAGAAATGAAGCAATTATTCAAGTAAATAACTTTCAATGAAGGGTTTGTGCATCTATTTCTTGTAAGATATTCCTGATGAATCTTTCCCATTCGCTCTTGAGATCTTTACATTCTTAACATCCCCACACGCTCTGAGAGCCTTCATTTCTTATTCTGTAAACAAATGGATTGTTTTCTTTTCTAAAAAAAAAAAAAAAAGCACTGTAGTCACATCATTATCATTAATACTTAAAATGTCATTTACATTTGCAAGCAACCTGAATAATTAAAAAAATGCAAATTTAGCCTACTTAGGAGTAATAACTTTAAATGCAAATTTCATGAACTGGATTCCATTACTTATTCATAGTATACTAACAATTAAAAAACAAAGTACTGTAATAGAAATGTAAAAGTCAAGGCTTAAACAAGTGGCCCTATGACATTTTAACTGAATGAGACACTTTCTTCTCCATTAAGGAAAATAATTTCATCTGAGAAACATTTTTCTTTTCAACAAGGAGAAATTTTTTTCAACATAAAATAAATTTAATGAATCATTGTCTTAGCTCACACTCAACTATTGGACATGTTATAAAACATTAAATTTCAGGAAGTTAATTGTTAGACTTCCTCTAGATTTAACTTCAATGTGAATTTAATCTATTGTTACAATCTAATATTTGAAAAACAGTATAAACTGAAACCAAGTAAGGACCATCAAATATGGTATCACTGTATATTTTTAAACTAGCTATGGGTCATTTCATTATTACTGTCATTATTTTTAATCACTATCATTATTTTTTAATAATCACTATCTTTTTTTTTTTTGCAATTTTTGGCTGGGGCTGGATTTGAACCCCCCACCTCCAGTATACGGGGCTGGCACCCTACTCCTTTGAGCCACAGGCGCCCCCCATCACTGTATATTTTTAAACTACTTGTGGGTCATTACAGTTAAAAATACATTAATAGTAAAAAGAAATAAATAGTGAAACCTCATTAATCTATAGCAGACGTGTGGGAGGTGGGAGTCCTGGTCCTCTGAACCCAGTTGACTTGGTTTAATCACTAGGCTGAGCCAGAAAGTTCAACCGAGGCACAGCTGACTTGTGGTGCATATGTGAAGGGTCAGGAGAAATCTTCTAAATACGGATCAAAATTGTTTTCACATAGTAAATGAGAAAATATCATGAATGTTACATTAATCAGGTTGATAAAAATATCTGTGATTGTATGGGAAGCCCGCACACTGTACTCCAAGCCTGAATTATTGTACACAGTTATGACTCAATAAAAAATAATTAAAAATTAAAAAAAAAACAAAACATTCCTTGAAGTCAATGGAGGCTTATCAGGTTATCTTCCCAAAGTCTAAGGATTATTACCTTGATCTGAGGACTACGAATCCATACTTTCCAAGTTTAATAATTGAGTTAAACACAGGATATTTTTGTATCTTTCATGTGGTCTAAGTTGTAAATGCTATATGAAAAATGCTTACATAGTAAGACAATGAAATGAATTCAGAACATTTACATTGCCATGAGAAATATCAATCATGAAACTAACAAAATACTAACTTGTCATGACAGTACATACATGCATGTATATTTATTTTGAATAAGCATTCATGAAAAAAAATCAAGAAAGTATAATATTGGGGCATTATTAAATTAGCCAAAATATTGATTACCCAATTTTACCAAAAAATGATGAATAGATTTTATTGAATTGATAATGTATTTCCCTACTCTTAGACAATAAAGAAGTCTTTATTTTAAATTGATTTGATATAAATGCAATAATTAATTTGAAAAAGTGTTAAAAACACATTGTTAACAAGGATAAAAGGATGCTACTTTTAGTTGTCATTGTATAATATAAAGAATTTGGAGACCTGTGGTTATTTATTTATTTATGTTCAACAAACTATTATAAAATTTAGCATATTTAGGAGATGAGCCAAAATGGTGCACTAGAAGCATCCTGAATATGACACTTTCAAGGAGAGGATTGAAAGTGACAAGTAGATATTCATCCTCAGATCAACATTCTAAGAGAGAGAATTGAGAATCAACAGAGAGGCTAAGGTGACACCAAAAGTGAAAGAGAACTGACCAGCTCTAGGGGAACAAAAGTATACAGTGAAGACAGTTGCAAGTGAGGAAGAGACAGAGGAAAGAATTTCAGTGTTCCATACTTCCCCCATGGATATTGCTTTCTGAGCTGTGGGAGGGACCTTCAACTGCAGCAAAACTCATAATTTACATAAGGAGCTGACTGAAGACTGTGCAGTGGCGTTGCTCCAGAAAGAAGACACAAAAGGAACCCACTGGCTTGTGAGTGGCTCTGAAGCTGACACTGTAGCTGGCAACATTTTGAAATCACAGATGAGGAGCACTGCTTCTACCAAGGGGTCTTATCCATTGCTGTTGGCTCCCCATGTCCCCTACTAAACCATCAAGTGAATGGGGAGGCTGAACACTCCTTCGGGTTTCCTGGACTGCAGCTATGCACCACCATTGCTACAAGAGGACCTGTGTGGAGTGAATGATTGGGAAGCTATGGGCCCACAGACAATGTCACCCACACATCTGAATGGAACAGTATGGACTGACAATCCCCATGGCCTGCAGGAGGGAGGGGCAGCAGCAACTGTAGATATAAGTGGCACAGCTCTCAAGTTACCATGGGTTGATGATCATCACTACTCATAAAATTATTCAGGAAAATTACTCTGAAACACAGACTACCTGTGGCAACCATGGAGAAATGGTGGGACAGGAGAAACAGGAGAGCTACATTGTCAAATGCTCACAGTGCATCCACTTCTCTCCTGCCTGATCAATCCTCATGAGTGGGACCCAAGTGTGCTATCTGTGGAAATCTCCTTCTCCGCACTGAGTAGGAGAGTTTCCTGCAAAAGAAAATAAACTATCAATCTATTTTCCTTGAGCTGAAATAAGGGGTTTCAGATGAGAAGGAGCCAGATTAAGAACTCTGGAAATATGCACAAAACAAACTGTTTTGATGCCCACGAAGGATCACAATACTTCTCCAGCAACAGACTCCAACCAAAAGGGAATTGTTGAAATGTCAGATATGGAATTAAGAATATGGCAATTAAAATCAATGAGACTGATGAGAAAGATGAAAACCAACACAAAGTAAATTATCATACAATTTGCAAAATGAATAAAAATTTACTATAGAGACAGCATAAGGAAATATATAACAGAACTCAAGAAATGAGTCATTTAGAGAAAATGAAAATGCAGCAGAAGATTTTATAGCAGACTAACCCAAGCAGAGGAAAGAATTTTAGAGCATGAAGGCAAAGCTTTCAAATTAATCTAATAAAAAATATAGAGAAAAGAATGAAGGAAAAATGAACAATATCTCTGACAAAAATATAGAACTATATAAAACAATAATCAAAGCTATTGTTGGGGGGTAAAGAAAAAAGCAAAAACATTAGAAAACATGTTTGAAGGAATAATTGAGAAAAATTCTTCTGGGGCGGCATCTGTGGCTCAGTGAGTAGGGTGCCGGCCCCATATACCATGGGTGGTGGGTTCAAACCCAGCCCCAGCCAAACTGCAGCAAAAAAAAATAGTCAGGTGTTGTGGCAGGTGCCTGTAGTGCCAGCTACTTGGGAGGCTGAGGCAAGAGAATCTCCTCAGTCCAAGAGCTGGACGTTACTGTGAGCTGTGATGCCACAGCACTCTATTGAGGATGACAGGGTGAGAATTTGACTTTAAAAAAAAAAAGTGGGTAGGGTGCCATCCCCATATACCGAGGGTGGCAGGTTCAAACCCTTCCCTGGCTGAACTGCAACAAAAAAATAGTTAGGCATTGTGGTGGGCTCCAGTAGTCCCAGCTACTCAAGAGGCTAAGTCAGGAGAATTGCCTAAGCCCAGGAGTTGGAGGTTGATGTGAGTGGTGACACGGCATTCTACCAAGGGCAATAAAGTGAGATTCTGCCTCTACAAAAAAATAATAATAATAACAATAAATAATAAATAAGTAATAAATAAATTCTTCTAGTGTATCACCAATGATCTAGACATCCAGATACATGAAAGTCATCAAATACTTGAAAGACTCATAGCAAACAGGATCTCAACAAGGCACTTTGTCATCAGTCTGGCCAAAGTCAAGGTGTTGAAAAAATTCCTACAAGATGCAAGAAAAAAGTGTGACACCTAAATTACAAAGGAAATCCCATCAAATTGTTAGCAGAATCCTCAGCCAAAAATGTACAAGCCAGGCTCAGCGCTGGTTGCACAGTGGTTTTGGCGCCAGCCACATACACCGAGTCTAGCTGGTTTGAACCCAGCCTGGGCCAGCTGAACAACAATGACAACTGCAACAACAACAACAACAAATAGCCAGGCATTGTGGTATGCATCTGTAGTCCCAGCTACTTGGGAGGCTGAGGCAACAGAATCGCTTCATCCTAAAAGTTAGAGGTTGCTATGAGCTGTGATGCCATGGCACTCTGCTGAGTGTAACATAGCTAGACTCTGTCTCAAAAAAAAAAAAAAAAGAAAAGAAAAGAAAAGAAAAAGAAAAAAGGAAATTTTACAAGCTAGAAGGGACTGCGGCTCCATTTCATTTAGTGTTCATTAACAGAATAATTGCCAGCTAAGAACTGTATAGGTAGGAAAACTAAATTTCATAAATTAAGGAGAAATAAAGTCTTTTCCAGACAAGCAAACACTAATGGAATTTGTCACCACTAGACCTGCTGCAAAGGAAATGCTTAAAATTGCTCTCTACACATACAACCAAATAATCAGTACCCACTAATATAAGAACACACAAAATTTAGGCTCATAGCTCTCATGAAACAGTAACACAAAATGAAAATAGACTTTGTCCAACATGTCAAAAAGAGCAATATCTCACATTGCAATGCTAAGATTTGATCTAAAACATCTTTTTGTTTTTTAGATAGAATCTCACTTTATCAGCCTTGGTAGAGTACTGTGGCATCACAGCTCACAGAAACCTTCAGCTCTTGGTCTTCTTAGGCGATTCTCTTGCCTCAGCCTCCCGAGTAGCTGGGACTACAGGTGCCTACCACAATGCCTGGCTATTTTTTTGTTGCAGTTTGTCCAGGGCCGGGTTCGAACCCGCCACCCTTGGTGTATGGGGCTGGTGCCCTACTCATTGAGCCACAGCACCACCCAGATGTAAAACATCTTCGTTCTCCACTTAAAAGATATAGATTGGCTGAATGGATGAACAAACACAAGCCAAATATATTCTGTCTCTGAGTAAGCCATTTAGGTTGCATAAATTCTCATACTTAAAGAAAAAGGATGAAAAAGAATATTTCATGCAAACTAAAAGCAAAGATGGGTATCTCTCATAACACATAAAATAAACTTTAAATTAAGAATGGTAAAAAAAATGCAAAGACAGTCATTTTATAATGATAAAGGTAGAAATTCAGTAAGAAGATATAACAATTCTAAGTATTTATATGCATAATGCAGGAGTTCCCAGATTTAATATTCTACTAGATATGGGCAATGAAATAAACAGCACTATAAACAATACCCAGGGACTTCGCTCCACTGATAGAACTGGACATATTATTCAGGCAGAAAATCAAAGAAGAAAGACTATACTTAAAGGTGAATCTATAACAAATAAACCTAATAGACATTTACAAATCATCCACACCAAATCTAAAAAAAGATAAAATTATTTTTCATTAGCACATGTGATATTATTATAGATAGATCATGTATAAGGCTACAAAACAACTCTCAGAAAATTCAGAAAAATTGAAATCATACCATGTTACTTTTAAGGTCACACTGGAGTAAAACTACAAATACATAACAAGAGGACCTCTCAAATCGACATACAATCATGGAAATTAATTAACTTGCTTCTGAATGATGCTTGAGTCAATGATAAAATTATGATGAAAATCAAAAGTGTTTTGACTGAATAACAAAGATTACACATGCTTCCAAAATCTATGCAATGCATTAAAAACAGTGCTAAGAGGGACGTTCCTAGTTTTAAATGTTTGAATTAAAAAGACAGAAAGATCATAAATTTAAAACCTAATGTCACACCTCAAGGAACTAAGAAAAGAAGAACTATTACTAAAGCTAGAAGAAGAAAATAATTAACAAAGCTCAGAGCAGAACTAAGCAAAATAGAAACCAAAAGTAAATAAATAAATAAATACCAACAGAGCAAAAATTCATTTCTTTGAAAAAACAAAAAGAATTGATTGACTACCAGACAGAGTACTGAAAAAAGGGAATGGATTCAAATAAGCTCAATTACAAATGGAACATTACAACTGTTGCTACAGATAAACAAAATATCATCCGGCTGGCCCCTGTGGATCAAGGAATAGGGCACCGCCCCCCTATACTGGAGGTGGCAGGTTCAAACCTGGCCCTGGCCAAAACTTGCAACAATAACAACAACAAAACATTATCTATGTCTACTATGAAAATCTCTATGCACATAAACTAGAAAATCAGGAGAAAATGGACAAATTTTTAGAAACACATGGCCTTTCAAGATTGACTTAGGAATAAATAATAATCCTGAACAGACTAACAATGAGTAGCAAGATTATAACAGTATTAAAAATATACTTCAAAAACAAAAAATGACCTGGATTAAATGGATTCACCACTTAGGCCCCAAATTCTACCAGATCTACAAAGAGGAACTGACATATTTCCTACTTAAACTGTTTCATAATATGTAGAAAGAGAGAACGCTCCCTAACACATTTTTTTTTTACACATTATATTGAGCCAGTATCATCTTGATACCAAAGCCAGAAAAGAACACAACAAAAATGAAAACTACATGCCAGTATCTCTCATAAAAAGTTGCAAAAATTTTGGCAGAATACTAACAAACATAATCCAGCAGCACATCAAAAAGATAACTCTCCATGACAAAGTGAATATCATCCCATGGATGAAAGAGTGGTTCAACATACACAAATAAATGCAATTCACTACACTACAGAATTAAACAAACAAACAAAAAAGCAATCATCTCACTAGATGAAGAAAAAGCATCCGTCATGCCTTTTATGATAATAATCCTCAACAAGGTAAGCATAGAAGGAATATACCTCAAAATTATAAAAACTGTGTATGAGAAACTCACAATAAACATCATCATAAAGTTGAAAGCATTCCTCCTAATACTTTGAACAAGATAAGGAGTCACAATATTACCATTTTTATTAATCATAGTACTGGAAGTCCTAGCCAGAGCAATCAGCCAATATAAAGAAATTGGGTGAAAGGAGGTTAAACTATCCCTGTCTGCCAATGATAGGATTTTATATCTAAGAAAGCCCTAAAGACTCTGAAAAAACAGTGGTATAATTGATAAATAAATTCTTAGGTTACAAAATCAATGTAGCATATCTATATCTTCTCAACAGTCAAGCTGAGAATCACATGAAGAACTCAATACCATTTACAATGGCTACAAATAAAATTAAATACTTTTTAATATACTTAATAAATATGGTGAAAAATCTCTAGAAGTAGAGCTAAAGAACATTAATAAAAGAAAGCAGAGATTGAACAAAGGGAAAAACATCCTGTGTTCATATATTGGAAGAATCAACATTGTGCTGGGATTATAGGCATAAGATACTGTATCCACTTTCTTTAATTTTTATGCCAATAATTTACTTTCTGTTTTTTAGTTTTATTTTCTATGTATGCGTTTCTAAACAATTTAGTTTTGCTTGTTTTTGAACTTACATAAATGTAATCACACTGTAAAAAAAAAAAAAAAAAGAATCAACATTGTTAAAAATGTCCATAATGCCTAGAATAATTTAAAGATTCAACACGACTCACATCAGTATAACAATGCCATTCTCACCAATATAAAAAAATCCTAAAATTTATATGGAAAAACAAAAACAAATGCCCAGATATCCAAAGAAGTCCTTAGCAAAATACAATCTTGAGGACTAATGCTACCTGACTTCGAAAGGTAGTATAAAGAAAGAGAAAGTACCTAAAACACCAAGGTATAGATATAAATATAGAGGCATAATGGAACAAAATAGAGAACATAGAAATAAAACCATATGGTTATGAAAAACTGATTTTGGGGGCGGCACTTGTGGCTCAGTGAGTACGGCACCGGCCCCATACACTGAGGGTGATGGGTTCAAACCCCAGCCCCGGCCAAAACTGCAAAAAATAGCCAGGCATTGTGGTGGGCACCTGTAGTCCCAACTACTCGGGAGGCTGAGGAAATTGAATCGCCTAAGCCCAAGAGCTGGAGGTTGCTGTGAACTGTGATGCCACGGCACTCTACCAAGGGCAAAAAAGTGAGACTCTGTCTTTAAAAAAAAAAAGAAAGAAAGAAAGAAATAAGTAAAGAAAAACTGATTTTTGACAAAGCAGATAAAACCAAAATGTGAGGAAATGACACCTGATACATTATATGCTGATTGGGAAATTGAATAGCCACATACAGAAGAATGATTACTATCTCTCACTATATACAAAAATTAAGTCAAGATGGATTAACAACTTAAATGTAAGATGATACCAAAACAGTTCTAGAATAAAAAATGTACGAAATCTCTTCTATACATTAGCCAAGGTAAAGAATTTCAAGATCCCAAGCAAATACAGCAACAATAAAATTCATAAATGAGGTTTAATTAAACTAAAAAGATTCTGAACAACATAGGAAGTCATCAACAGAGTAAATAGATAACCTATTGAATGGGAGAAAATATTCACAATCTACATCCAGAATTTATATAGTACTCAAACAAACCATTAAGAAAAAATAATACCTCCCCCAAAGTGGGCAAAACACATGAACATATTTTTCTCAAAAGAAAATAGGAGGTGGGGCAGTGCCTGTGGCTGACGGGAGTAGGGCACTGGCCCCATATGCTGGAGGAGGTGGTGGATTCAAACCCAGCCCTAGCCAAAAATTGCAAAAAAAGAAAATAGGAGGTGGGAGCAAGATGGCTGACTACAGACAGCTTTCATCAGAAGATCCCTTCAAGAAGGAGGAAAAAATGGACTGATATTAACTCAGAGCAGTTAAATTTGGAAGATAGATCACAGGGAGAAATTAAGACATTCAGCAACCCCACTGAGATGAACTGTGAGAATGAAGGAGAGAAAGAGGAAAAGAAACAAAAGAGGACAGTTATGTAGTAGACCAGATGCAGAGGAGTCCAAAGCTGAATAGAAGCCACATAGGGGTTTTCCACAAGCAGTAAACTCCCAGATCTCTTGCCCCTTGAGACAGTACCACAAGTGACCAAATACCGACCTGTTCTGCCACAAGGGTATATCCTCTTCTAGGTCCCTCTCCTGCTTAGCAGAATAGTGAGCAATTTTAGCTTCAACTGGCTTGTGGTCCCAGCCCATTCCTTTTTCTCTTTGGTTACCAGACAGAATTCCATCTGTTAATAGCTACTTCCCTCTGTATGAGTGAATCAGGAACAATAGCTTGACTCAGACATCTTGGAAGTACTGCTCCATCCATAGGCACTAGAGAGACAAAGGAATTTGGACCCTACCCAGCCCCCATATAGTGACCACAGAAGCAAGGTTTGCAGAGGCCACTTTCTCTCTCACTGGCAACCAGAAGGAAAGACATCTGGACAGAAAAGGGAAGGGAGACAGGCCCTGGCTCACCACCATATGCGACAAGGACTCAGAGGGGCCTTTGCCTGTTTTGGCCCAATGAACTGAGAGTGCCTTGACCTCACTGCAGGAAAAAAAAAAATGTGGCTCAACTATAGTGCCATTGGCAAGGCAGAGACTTGGAATGAGTCTGCCTCCTGCTAAAGGGGGAATCTCCCACCCTGGGGATTGGCTGGGACAAACATCTGTGCACTGCAATCTCCTTCTGGAAGTTCTGCCCCCAGATCTATCCCTACTAGCTTGGGGAGGGGTGGGCTAAGCTTTGGTGACCCTCTTCTGGGAAATCTTGGGAGACTTACTGCAAGCTGCAGATTCCCGTCTCTCAAATGTAGGCAAATTGCACGACTTTTTGAATCTGTTGTGGATGAGGCTGACACTTTGGCTGGAACACGCTGGCTTCCTATCCAGGACCCATGCCTGGCCTAGGGGAATCATCTGGGGCTCCTTCCCTTATCCCCACCTTATACAGCTTGGTAGAGAAAACAAATCTGGTTCTCAGGGACCCCACACACACAAACCATGCAGCCACAAAAGGCTTTTTTACCAAAAGCCACTGGTAAAGGAAGAATCCCATTTACACAGTCAGTGGTGAAAGAGAGTGGTGAGCTCCAAATCCTGGGGCCTATGGATCTGATCCTATCCCCCCAATTTCAGTTTTCAAAAAGCCTTAAAACTTCAGTGTGAATTAGCATAACAGCAAGTTGCCACATTGCTTTGAGAGGGCCTGGAAGGGGCATGGTGAATTCTACTCCCCAAGGCCCATGAAAATGACATTAGCCAGCCTGTTTTGATAGCCAAATGGCTGGTCTCAATTTCCTGCTGAGAAGGCTAACTGGGTAGCAAGCCCCTGCTTTGCTCTGGCAGATCCTAGAAGGGTTAAGATGAGCTATACATCCTGAGGATTCTGAACTTGACATCAGCCCCACAGATTAGGCATCCTATTCATATTAATAAAGGCATCCAAACAGCCCTGATACAGCTAGAGGAACAAGGAGCTGCTTCTTGGCACTGGCAATTCCTAGAATGGGTGGGGAGAGCTCTGTGCTTGGGGCAGACAGTGCCATCACCAGGCCACCTGACTCAAAATCCAAAATTTCTGAAAGCCAGTTGAATGGTACAATAGGCAGATAGGTATGTCACTCACTTGGCCCAAGGTCTGCCTTCCAGAACCCAACTGCCTCCTGGAAGCTGCCCATGGGATCCTAACTAAACTGTCTCTCAACAATTTAGGGACACCCTAACATTCTATATATATTCACACACACACAAATATACATACATACATACATACATATATATATGTATATATATGTATATGAAAACATACATGAGGAGGAATCAGGAATCATCAAGATAACTGTGATAACATAAAAAATCAGAACAGATCAACACCCACAAGCAATTACAGGGGAGATACAGCAGAAAATACCATACGTAAAGTAATTGTTGAAATAAAAGAAAGAGAATTCAGATTACCAATGGCAAAGAAGATGAATGGAATTGAAAAGAAGGAAAAGGAAGCCCCAAAATAAATGAAAAACTGTCTTAAAATCAACAAAATTAAAGAAAAAGTCACCAAGAATCTGGACACAATTAAGAATACTACAGAGCTTAAGGAGGTTAGAAGCATTCAAGGGGATTCAAAACACAGTAGAGTGTCTGAGAACAGATTAGAATATGAAAAAGAAAAATCTCAATACTGGAAAACTTTCAAACTAACTCAAGCATTCAAGGAGGCAGAATTAAGAGAGAAAAATCACATAAACCTCTGAGA
>CAUYRH010121122.1:0-27673 GCA_963574655.1 Perodicticus potto | reverse complement strand
AGTGTGAGTGTGAGAGTGTGTGAATGTGAGTGTGTGTGAGTGTGTGTGTGTGAGTGTGAGTGTGTGTGTGTGTGTGTGTGTGTGTGTGTGAGTGTGAGTGTGTGTGAGTGTGAGTGTGTGTGACAGAGTGTGAGTGTGTGTGAGAGTGTGTGTGTGAGTGTGAGTGTGTGTGAGAGAGTGTGAGTGTGAGTGTGAGTGTGTGTGTGAGAGTGTGTGTGAGTGTGTGAGTGTGAGAGTGTGTGTGTGAGTGTGAGTGTGTGTGAGAGTGTGTGTGAGTGTGAGTGTGTGAGAGAGTGTGAGTGTGAGTGTGTGTGAGAGAGTGTGAGTGTGAGTGTGTGTGTGTGTGTGTGAGTGTGAGTGCGCAGTCATATCTTCCCCTTTTCCAGCCCCCTATTCAGATAGGAGTAGGAAGGTGGGAGGGGATAATACAAATATCCACAGACATTTGGGTTGCTGGGTCCTGAGTAAGTGAGCAAGAGGTTGAGAGGCCTGTTAGGAGATGCAGGAAGCCAGCGGCCTGCAGAAGCTTCCTTTTTCCCCCCTCCACCCAACGGTTGAACACCACCACCCACATCCACTCCCCACCTCCATCTCCTCCCGCCTTCAGATTTCTTTTCCACACGTGAATGCAAGGGCGGGGAGGAAAGCCAGGAAGAAAGCCGAGGGGCGAGAGGATTCCTCCCTTTCCTTTCCCCATTCCTCCTTAAGTCAAACCAGGAAGCAGCCATCGCTCTGAGCCAGGCCACCTTAACAGTAGAGTAATGGTCTGGCGTCGCGCCAAGTCCCACCTCTGTTCCAGCTCCCGCTCCTCCCCTTTCTCCTCCCGCACTGGTCGGGGAGAGCTGGTGAGCAAGAGTCTGGCCCGAGTTGGCTGGAGCTGTTGCCATGACAAGCATTTTCTCAAGAAAGCTCTGCTGTTGAGACTGTTCAAAGCTGGGGTTTGGTTGGGGTGGGGGGAGGCACGAACTTCCTGGGGAACCATTCCTCCGAAGAGAGCAAGATCAGAGACTCCCGCCCAGCTCCCCTGCACCCTTTTTCTTCTGGAACCTGAGAGGTCCTTCCTATTGGAAGGACGGGGGGGAAGAGACCCAGCCCACTCCCCGGCCGTAGCTGGAAAGGCAAGAGAGCAAAGCCAGCATCTCTAGCTTGTTTGCCACACTGGGGAGACCGGTGGGTGGTCACCCACCCTATCCCCATCCATGGAAACCCGGAGGGAGAGTCCCGCTTGGAGAAACCTGGATCTTTGCTAGAAAGAGAGGTAGGCTTGCTAAGAATGAATTGACTCGTGATTTGCAAACTTTTGTTTCTTTCTTTCCTCTCTACTGCTTCTCAAACTCCCTGAATTTCCTCTTCCTAGCATATTTCACGCAACTGGGTTTGGATCATTTTTTTTAATGTGTGTGTGCACAGATTTATCAAATACTGCATTTCTTTCTTATTCTCAGTCCTGAGAAATCATGTAATCACACAAGTGATTTCTTTTTCTTTTCCTAGTTTTTGTCATTCCTGGGCCATGGGGTAGGGAAATGGAGGGACTCTTTCTCACACTAAAATTGAGATCTTGGAAAAAAACGTTTATTTCCTCTCCCGAATTCATTTCTGTCCTCCCCCTCCCCCTTGGCTTGGGAATGAGACGCAGAATGGAAAACTGTTGCAAAAATATTTTCCGCGTCTGTTCCCTTTCTCGAAAGCCCAAAAGAGAGATGGAAAAAAAAAAAAAAAGAACCAAGGAAGAAATCTTTAACAGGAAGGAGGGGCTGCCTCGGAGACTAGGAGGGGGGTACAATAGGGGAGCCTGTGGAGTAAGCTAGGAGAAGTTGGGGGGGTGGGGAAGGAGATCATACAAATTAAATTTCTTTGGATTTGCACAGGAACCTCAGCAGTTTCTCTCTGCTGCTTGCAAAACATCCTCCGACTTTCACGTCTATAATTAGCTATGGAAAAAGCTGGGAGTTCCCTCGTATTGCTGTTGTTGAAGTGAGTGTGAGCGTCCAGAACCAACTGTATGAGTGTCTCTGAGGGCACCGCCCCACACATCTCTGGTCCCAGAGGGGAAGAAGCAAAAGAGGGTGAAGTTGAAAAGTTTTCGGTTTCCAGCTTGAAGATTGTGGGGCTAGGGTGTGTTAAGCAGATGGTAGAGACCACAGGCGTGCTTGGGAAGGTTCCTGAACATCTTGGGTTGCAGCACCAGCTTGCTGAAGAGCTGGAAATTAGGCACTGGGATTATCCTTCCTGCCCTTCCTTCACACACACACACACACCACACGCTCACATAGTTGGTTCGCATCATTCCCCGAGGCGAGTCGAGCTTCACACAGTCCTCCGCCTTCCCGAGGGTATGGTCACTCTTCTCCTTCTGGATGTGGAGGGTGCAGGCGTGGATGAGGAGGAGTGGGCACTCTGCGGGCCAGAGACACCTCCCTCTGGGGCTTTTCTGCCGGGCTTACAATAACTCTCAGACTTGAGGCAGGCGCCTGCTGGCTGGGTAGGGGGAATGTCAGATGAAGAAACTGGCGCACGCTACTGAGGCCCCTGTTGGGAACGCAAAGGAAGATTGGGAGGGGGAAGAAACAAAATCCCATTCTACCGGCTCACCTCCTTTGGGTGGGGTATTTGGCAGGGAGTCTTGCGATCCTTCCCCCACCTTCCTTGAGCTTCTCCCCAGAGCAGCCCTTCTACCTCTTCTCATTTGGAGGCTCTTGTGCAAAGCCCCCTCTGCCCTGGGCCCTCTATCTGGAAGGAAGGGATTATTCCTGGCTGGGCCTGGCCTAGATGAAGGGACTGTGGGTGAGGAGGGCCTGGGTGGAGAAGGTTTTGGAGGAGGAGGGCCGAGAGGCTGTGACTTGGGCTGGGCACTGGGAGCTGAGGGTGGTGGCTTGGGGAACAGGCTCAGGGAGTGAGAGGGATGGTGGCAGCTTGGTAAAGGGTGCTCTGGGAAGTGGGCCTCAGACCTGAAGCAGACAGATCTGTGGGAGTTGGGCTGGGGGCAGAGGAAACACTTGTCTTCTGGCCCAGCTAGTTTGGTTGAAGCAAGGTAAAGGTTACATAGAGCAAGAAAGTGGCAAAAGACTTGGAGGAGAGCGGGCCAGGGAAGCAACAGGGACCAATTTTCATTTTGAGGTGTTTTGAATGATCTGACTGCACCTCAAGGCAAGACAGCTCTTCCCCACTTGTATTCTACTGGAGAAGGGAATGAGGCCTTCCTCTGGGGCAGGGCCCCCCCAGGCAGAATTAATGCCCTTGTTCTGTAATGGGAGGGGAATCCACTTCTTTGCCCTTCCTCAGAAGCCTCAGAAGCCTCATCCTCCCTGCCACCATCTTGCTGAAGTCTAACCCCTAAGTGTTGTGCTCCCCCTTGCTGCTGCCTCCTATCTTGGGGGCCCATAATGCCACCATTCCTGCAGCCTGCCTTCCCACTTTCCTACTCTGACTAGGGGTAGACTGTGGAAGGCTTGGCGAGGGCTTCCCCACGAAGAGCAGGTTCCTGTTCAGCGGGAATCAGAGAACGCCTGCTCCTGTGGCCTTAAGTCAGGGTGCAAACAGAGGGGGAGTCGCAGCCCCAGCCATCCCTGAGGGGGCTCCCGGCTCGGCTGGAGCGACTGCCGCCCACCGGTGGCCCCCTCCGCTCTCTTTCGGAGCCCTCTGCGGCCCCGCCCGGAAAGCCTCTCCTGCTGCTCAGCTCCACCCTCCTGGGCTCTGCCTCAGTCTGAAAACCCGGTGGAGAACGCACTTAGAGCTGGGGACTGTGGCTTCCTGCCTCCCTGGCCGTACCTGCTCCTCTGGGCCCCTTCCCTTCCGTTTGCCACTTTGCGTCTCTGGATTCAAGGTCAAGTTGAAGTAGCACAGCTTGTCACATCAGCCCGTGCCCCACTAGCACAGTGCCTGAGACATTAGAGAACTTGGTCAGCGCTATCTGGAAGGAAAGGACAGTTTGAGGAAGAATGGCAATCAGCCTCAACCCTGAGGTTCCTGACTTGCCCTCTGGCTGTTAGTTTCCCCTCTGTGCTATGGGAAGCCTGTTCCCCACTAAGTTGGAGGGGGTGGCTGAGTCAAGTTTGTCAGATTGCTATATAGGGGCTTCATTGGAAGAAACAGAGCACCTATTTAGGAGTCAGAAGTAAAGCATTTAGAATTCGATCAAGTTGTGGGTGCTGGAAGAAGTAAAGTGGTGTGTGGGAAGAGGTCCCTGGGCTGGGATATAAGGAGTCTTACCCTTCCTCACTCCTGCTGACTGGAAGGTCCTGAGAAGAAGGGGTGCTGGGGCTGTTCAGCCTGCAGAACATGGCTGCCACCTGTCAACAATGCCAGCCTTCCTCTGCAAACCACCTTATTCAAGAATTTGACTTCTCTTAATAATCTTTATGGGTCCTTTTCTCTTTCTTCAATGCCCCTGGCCTTACACTCAACACCCAAAGACAAGGGTCAGCCTTGCCCATCTATCGTAGAACATTCCAGATTTACGAATCTTTTGACAGGAGAAAAGGGAGATGTTGATTCTCAAGACCCTAAGAAACTGTTCCAGCTTAGTTTAAATTGCCCAAGTGCACGGTTTGACCTTGTAGGGGAATGCCCCCCCAAACCCAACTTTTTATCCCCTGAGGGATTCTTCAGGCAATCTGAATTCTTTGCCCCCCAGGTTGCCCCTCAGACTGGGTTCCCCCACCCAGCCTAGTTTCCTGCTCCTCAGACAAGCCCCTGTCATCTCCAGTTGGTATTTGGTAGGTAAGAGGGAGGGAAAGGGGAATGACAAAGACAAGGCCTCTAGGCCAATCAAACTGGGATGACAGCCTTTCTCTGTTCATTTCCTCTTTTCTGTAGGTCGTAGGAGTAGGGCTGGAATCCAGAAGACCTATGTGGAGTGTTTTGTGCTTGCCTTCCTCTCCCTGCACCCCTCTTTGTCTCCTCTTTCCTCTTTCCTTTGTATGAACCATTCTTGTTCCCCTGACTTATTTCCCCTGTGTGTTTTAACACAGAAATGACAGGGACTTTCTACTTCTGCTTCCACCTTAAGCCAGTCTTCTGTGTTCAGCCCACATGAGCTTGGGTTGAGAGGGAAAACCAGGAAGGATCTAGTTAGAACCAGAGTCAAGGGATGCAGGTCAGAGAAGAGGCTGTTGGGAAACAATCTGTGTGTGGAGAGGTCGTGGAGAAGCCAAAAGAGAGAAAGGGGTGAGATCAGAGGTGGCAGGGGATATCCCACCTCCCCTTCCCATTACTCTAGTTCCTTTCTGGCTGAGGTCTTCAGCCTCAGCACTTCTCTCTGCCCTAGTTTGCCAAGTTTCATACACAAATCTCTGGAACAATTTAGAGAATTGGAAAACCAACTTGTGGCAAAATCAATGTTAGGAGCAAACTGGTATAATTCCTATAGAAGGGAAATTAGTAATATCTAACAAAACTACATATACCTTACCCAGCAATCCTACTTCTAGGAATTTATCCAGAAGATGCTTATTCACAAATATGGAAAAATAAATGCACAAGGTGATTCTTTTTTTTTTTAAAAGACAGAGTCTCACTTTATCACCCTCGGTAGAGTGCCATGGCATCACATAGCTCACAGCAACCTCCAACTCCTGGGGTTAGGCGATTCTCTTGCCTCAGCCTCCCCAGTAGTGGGACTACAGGCACCCGCCACAATGCCCGGCTATTTTTTGTTGTTGCAATTCAATTTGGCTGGGGCTGGGTTTGAACCCGCCACCCTCGGTTTATGGGGCCGTTGCCCTACCCACTGAGCCACAGGCACCGCCCCCCAAGGTGATTCTTTAAGGTATATTTGTAAGAAGAAATCACTGGAAACTACCCAAATGCCCTTTTTTTTTGAAACAGAATCTTACTTTCTTGCCCTCGGCAGGGTGCCATGGCATCACAGCTCACAGCAACCTCAAACTCTTGGGCTCAAGTGATCTTCTTGCCTCAGCCTCTTGAGCAGCTGGGACTACAGGTGCCTGCCACAACACCCAGCTATTTTTAGAGATGAGGTCTTGGTCTGGCTCAGGCTAGTCTCAAACTCATGAACTCAGGCAATCCACCTGCCTCGACCTCCCAGAGTGCTGGGTTTACAGGCATGAGCCACTGCGCCCGGCCACCAAATGCCCATTCTTAAGAGACTGGTTGAACGAACCATGGTATAGTCTACAGCCACACAATAGAGTGCTAGGCAGCCAAAAAAGAAAGAAAGAAGGAAGGAAGGAGCCCTATGAACTGATGATATGATTTGTAGGGTAGGTTACTAAGTGAAAAAAGCAAGACGTAGAAGACTGGATAGTATGCCACCTTTGAGGTGAGAAAGCAGTAGAAACAAGAATATTTTTGCAAACGTGCACACACACAGAAGGGATAAATGAGAAATCCGTTGACATGGGTAGGGTGTGTGGATGGGAACTGGCTGGAGGAGACGGGGGTGAGAGTGAGACTTTTCTGGTTATACCTTTTTAGACAGTTTTAATTTTCGTACCATGTAAATATTTTACATATTCAAAAGATAAAACTGACCATAACCAAAACAACAAGTATCAGTTCAACTACAAAGGAAAGAATTACTCCAAGTAATTTTTAAACTTAATATTCTGATCCTTAGTGGAATTTATATTCTAAAGAAAAAAAAGAACTCTTGAACTTTACATTGTGGGTATGCAATCGCTTGTGATACTGCTGTCATAATTTGGAAACTATGTGGTTTATTGTAGGATAGATTGATGAGTAACTGTGTTGATATTTCTGGAAATTAGGGTCTGACTATGGAAAAAGAGAGATATTAGTATGAAATGAGAGAAAGGGAGGAAGAATCCTGTGGGGTTTTTGTGTATCTTTTAGGTCTGTCCACCAAAAGCGTGTGGAAGCAATGCTACCCAATAGCATTGAACACACCTAATACCTGGATTTTTATTTCTATTTTTATTTATTTATTTTGTAGCAACAGAGTCTTACTTTATGGCCCTAGGCAGAATGCCGTGGCATCACACAGCTCACAGCAACCTCCGACTCCTGGGCTTAGGTGATTCTCTTGCCTCAGTCTCCCGAGTAGCTGGGACTACAGGCGCCTGCCATAATGCCTGGCTACTTTTTGTTGCAGTTTGCCCAGGGCTGGGTTTGAACCCACGACCCTCAGAGTATGGGGCTGGCGCCCTACTCACTGAGCCACAGGCGCCGCACTGGATTTTTATTTTTAAATAACACTTCCCACTAATAGAAACCAGTGCTCCTTGGAGAAGTGGCTGATTCCAAGTCTGGGACTGAGAAAATACAAGTGAGCCAAGTGCCAGAAAGCTAGGGCACAGGAGTGGGCTTTAAGGGGCTCCCCATCAGGTAAATGAGAGACACCAACAAAGGATAACAGTAATGGGTTGTAAATGTAAAAGATTCCTTGAGTGTCTTCTGACGGTTAATGGGTGGCAAAGACCAGGAAGGGAAAACAGAAATGCCAACTAAGGCCCATGCCTGTAATCCTAGCCCTCTGGGAAGCAGAGGTCAGGAATTCAAAACCAGCCTGAGCAGGAGTGACACCCCATCTCTACTAAATGCAGAAAAATTAGCAAGGTGTAGTGGTGTGCACCTGTAGTCCCAGCTACTGAGGCAAGAGGATCACTTTAGACCAGGAGTCTGAGGTGAGCTATGGTGATGCCATCACACTCTAGCTGGGGCAACAGAGCAAGACTCTGTCTCAAAAAAAGAAATGCCAACTTATAAAATGTAGAAGTAATGGCAGATCTTGTCTTCAAATTGAATTTAATTTTTCTTTTTTTTTTTTTATTAAATCGTAGCTGCGTACATAGTGCAATCAAGGGGTACAATGTGCTGGCTTCATATACAATCTGAAATGTTTTTATCAAACTGTTTAACATACCCTTCATGGCATTTTCTTATTTATTGTATGAAGACATTTGTATTCTGCATTTGGTAAGTTTTGCCTGTACTCTTCTAAGATGCACCATAGGTGTGACCCCACCAATTACCCTCCCTTCAGCCCAGCCTCCCCCCTTTAATTTAATTTCTAATTGAAAAGTAATAATGGTGGGTGGCGCCTGTGGCTCATCGAGTAGGGCACCGGCCCTCTATACTGAAGGTGGTGGGTTCAAACCCGACCTCAGCCGGACTGCAAAACAGAAAAATAGCCGGGCGTTGTCGTGGGCGCCTGTAGTCCCAGTTACTTGGGAGGCTGAGGCAAGAGAATCACCTAAGCCCAGGAGTCGGAGGTTGCTGTGAGCTGTGTGATGCCACGGCACTCTGCCGAGGGCGATAAAGTGAGACTCTGTCTCTACCAAAAAAAAAAAAAAAAAGAAAGAAAAGTAATAATTGTATGTATGAGGTACAATGTGATATATGTATACATTATGGAATAATTAAGCCAAGCTAATCAAAATCTGTCACCTCACTTATTTACCACTTTTTGTGATGTAAAAATTTAAAATCTGCTCTCTTGACAGTTTTGAAATATGTATTACATTATTGTTAACTGTAATTGCCATGCAATAGATTTCAAAAATTTATTCCTTTTATCTAACTGAATCTTTGTACCCTTTGGCCAACATCATCAGAACTTTAAATCAATCAGTTTGTAGCCGCTGATATTCTAACTGATTCAGGCATCTATGAAAGCTAAAACCATTAGGTAAAAGGTTGGTTCTTACTGTATTTTAATTCAGGCTGCTAAAACAGACCACCACAGACTGTGTGGTTGAAATAACAGAAATGCATTTCTCACAGTTCTGGAGGTTGGAAGTTCAATGTCAAGGTGCCAGCAGATCCAGTGTCTGGCATGGACACTCATCCTGCTTTGCAGATGACCTGCAATTTTCTCATTGTGTCCTCACATAGTAGAAGGAGGGAAACATTGTGTCTCAAGTATTTCTACTTACAAGGCCCCTAATCCTATTCAGGAGAATTCCATCCTCATGACCTAATTACCTCCCAAAGGCCCCACCTCCTAATACTTTCATGTTGGGTTTTAGGCTTCTTCATATGCATATATATTCATAAACATTCAGTCCATAGCACAATTTATCAAAAACAAGTCTGTCTTATAAAAGCATTTACCACCTTAACCAAGTAATCAAATATTGGCAGTGGTTGAGACTACTTGACATTAGAGCTTCCTTGGGTTGCAGTAAGATGTTTGGCCATACAACCTACGTTCTTGTCAAAAATGTTTATCCTGAATCTAATTAAGAAGAGATGAAGGAAAAATCCAGAAAGTGAATCTTTCTCAATGACAAGTGACTGAGACGCTTCAAAAAAGTAAATGTCGGGCAGCGCCTGTGGCTCAAAGGAGTAGGGCACTGGCCCCATATGCTGGAGGTGGCAGGTTCAAACCTGGCCCTGGCCAAAAACTGCAACAAAAAAAAACCAAAACAGTAAATGTCATAAAAAATATAAAGATTGTGTGTTGTAGGGAGAAAGGTGGGGAGTTGGAAAGCAGTCTAGAAACTAAAGCGACATCATAGCCAAATGCAATGCATAACCTTTAATTGGATTGTGGGTCAAAAAAAAAAAGAGACTATAAAAGATATCCTAGGAAAACGGGGAAATTTTAAATATATAGTAGAACTTCCATAGTTGACCACCTCCTTAAGTTGACTTAATTTTCATAGATTGGACGTGCTCCACGTACCAGTACATTAGGCCTAGTTCCTTATGTTGACCACCTCCATATGGTGACCAGTTTGTTACAGTCCCTTGGGTGGTCAACTTGCAGAAGTTTTACTGTATATATTAAAGGATATGTGATTTCTTTTTTAGGTGTGATAAATGCTAATGTGGTTTTGTAGGAGAATATCCTTATTCTTAGAGATTATGCAAATGTATTTAGAGGCAAAGCGTCTGTAAGTTATTTTAATGGTTCAACAAAAAATGTGTGTGAGTATATATACACATCAGGAGAGGGTGTACAAAATATCAACAATTGGTGAACCTAAGTGAAGGGTCTACAGTTATTACACTATTTTTTCAATGTTCAAAAGTTGATATTTTTCAGAATACTATAATAGTGAGAGAAGTGAACACCCGAAAACACTCCTAGACTCCTGGACTCCTCTCACCCATTTCCCAAACTCTTGACCAAAAGGACCATCTTTTTTAGGTTCTGGAGTGCCGAAAGTCCTCCAAGGGCACACAGAGGGATCTGCCTGGCAAAGTGATTTCCCTTTGGAGTCTTCCTTCCCATCCTCACTGCTGTCAACACCAGGCTTTTCCTTCCAGGTGGGGGCAGCTGGGCCACAACAGGTAGTGAAGATGGGAGGCAGGATGACAAGATGACAGGTGTATCATGCACCATGAGCCAGCTGAGGAAGCCTAGGGATAGAGGCTTCCAGAACCTCTGGCGTGTCTTTTGAGAAGAAGGGTCTCGGGTAGTAATTAAGAGGAGAAATGCACCAACACCACAGAAGTTGTGGCTGATCAGCCTTTTGCATCCTTTAGAATTCTCTAATTAGGTGATTCTGAGAGAAATTGGCTGTCCCTACCCTGAGCCTTCAGGCCTGAGCTAAGCAAGGCTTTGGAGGTGCCCACCCCCCGCCCCCCCATTGGCAGGGACCCAATCACCAGGCTATATCCACCCCACCC
Organism: Perodicticus potto; assembly: GCA_963574655.1. Classification (NCBI taxonomy): domain Eukaryota; kingdom Metazoa; phylum Chordata; class Mammalia; order Primates; family Lorisidae; genus Perodicticus; species Perodicticus potto. The sequence continues at coordinate 17,113 of CAUYRH010121122.1, read as the reverse complement.
CCCAGTCTGGTCCTGGCTGTCCAGAGAGATCAGGTTTCCAGGATGGATTTTTTTTTTTTTTTACTTTTCTCCCTGGAAACCCTGGGGCTAGTCCCGTTATGACTCAGGGCTCTTTTCATGTAGGAGAGGGCTGTGGATCCTGTAGTCAGTTCTCCCTCTGTCTTGGCTGGGAAGCTTGGAAGAATGAGCCAGGAAGCTGGAAGGGGGCAGACAGAGAGAAGTTTGCCCCAGTCCCCCTGCTAGAAGACCAGGGGACTGGGAGTCAGAAAACTGGTAGTCTGGGCTCTTGTCTGCTGTGTGACCTTGAATATCTCTGAGTTTTCCTCTCCTGCACTGAAACCACGTTTGGACATTTCTTTTCTTATTTCTTTTTTTTTTCCTTTCTTTTTTTTCTTTTTTTAATCAGACAGAGTCTCACTGTGTGCCCTGGGTAGAGTGCTGTGGCATCATAGGCCACAGCAACCTCTAACTCTTGGGTTCAAGCCGTCCCCTTGCCTCAGCCTCCCAAGTAGCTGGGATTACATGCACCTACCACCATGCCCAGTTAGTTTTTCTGTGTTGGGTAGAGACAGGGTCTTGCTTTCCTTAGGCTGGTCTCAAACTCCTGAGCTCAGACAATCCACTTCTGTGGTCTCCCAGAGTGGTAAGATTACAGGCGTGAGCCATTGCTCCCCGCCAAGTTTGGACATTTCTAATTCAAGACCTTCCTTTTCTATGGAAGACAAAGGGATAAAACTCCTTTTTTTTTTTTTTTTTTTGAGACAGAGCCACAAGCTGTCACCCTGGATAGAGTGCCATGGCATCATAGCTCACAGCAACCTCCAATTCCTGGGCTTAAGCGAGTCTCCTGCCTCCGCCTCCCAAGTAGCTGGGACTGCAGGCGCCCGCCACAATGCCTGGCCATTTTTTTTTTTTTTTTGGTTGCAGCCGTCATTGTTGTTTGGCGGGCCCGGGCTGGATTCAAACCCGCCAGCTCAGGTGTATGTGGCTGGCGCCTTAGCCCGCTGAGCCACAGGCGCCGAGCTGATAAAACTCTTAATGTCCAAACAAAACTCTTATATCATGGAGCCTTGTATAATGTAATCCAACCTGCAACTTAGTTTCATCCTTCTATCCAGTGTGGCCCAAAAAAGTAACCAAAAAGGATCTGCTTTTGGACCCCCGCCCATGAAGTTTGGAGGTAGAATAGTTTCTAAGATTTCCCACATCCATCTGCCTGGAACGCCACTTGAGAAATATTTACTCACTACCTTCCAAGGTCATAATTCTAATATGTCCTAAGCTGGAATCTAAGAAATGTTGGCTATAGGTAGCGAAGTCCAGGGCTGCAGCAAATTTACTATTTTCTAGGGAACATGATCCCTCGAAAAGTTATTGGCTTGAAGCATATGAAATTGCCAATAGCACTTGTGACCTACAAAAGGCAATTCCACCTCTAATCAAACAATCCCTGGGGGAAAAAAAAAACCAATTTCATATGGTTGTACCTGATATTAACTCTGTTAGGCACTGGGAATCAGGGAGTGCTGTTGATGCTGTAGGGTAGGGAGATTAGGTTTTTATCTGAACCTAAGCAACCTGAGTTCGGTTAGGAGACATTTGGGTAAAGCTGCCAGGTGCCAGACCAGCTTGCCCTCCCTCTCAATCCAGTCTCTTGGCCCTAGAGGTAGACACATTGGCCAAGCCCTTATCCAGACACTGGTTGAGATTCCAGCATTAGCCCTCCTGGTAACTGGCCAGGGCAGCTGCCCAAGAGGAGAGAGGAAAGTACCGGGCAGCCATAGTCCAGACTGCCTATAACCTGAGTACCCTGCTTCACGTCTTGGAAACTGAAAATGGAGGAAACTTTTAAGAAAGGAAGAAAAAGGAAATCCTAGCCCTGTCCTGCCCCCTTTCTAGAGGTAGACAAGAGCAAGCACACACACTGGAAGCTTCGTCTGGCACAGGGACAGATTGCCTAGTAATGGCTGGTAGCTGCTAATGGAGTGGCTGGGAGCTGAGGAGGTGTTAGTGGGAATGGGGAGACCAGAATTTGGCAGGGTTCAACTGGAAATTATTCTTGGATGAGACCATTGCCAACCATAATGTGAAAGAGAAAGGATAAATTTGATAGAGGAGGGAAGGGGAGGTTGGGAGGAAGGGGTCTGCTCCTGCACAAGAGTGATGACAGTCTGAGCACTGTGGAGGATCAGATGTGTGTAGACAGTGAGGGTGGCTGTCTGCTCTGACCCACTGAAATGCCTCCAGCTCTTGTCTGAGCCAGTGCTGGTATCATGGGTAGGATGGCATCTGGCCTCAGTGGCAGCCTGCTGCCTGCCTGCTCTCCTGGCACTCATAGACCATTAGGATGATTTTTTGATGTTTCCTCCCTGCCATCTGTATTATAGCCTTCTTTGTGGGGAGCACTCGTAGGACATCTGTTAGGACACTAGGACAGACACAGCTGGCATCCATTCTTCCAGGAGCTTTCTGACCTTGTACAGGGGAGGTCAGCCACCAGGCTTTAGAGAGGGGCAGCTCATTGTATTGAGCCAGAGCATTTGAGATGATAGAGTTGAAGAAATAGTCCAATTTCCCTTTACCCCCTTGAGAAACTAAAATGTAGAAATTTGCCCAAAGACACTGGACCAGGGCCCCAGCCCAGTTCTCCCCACTCTAAGCCTGCGACCCTCAACCGCAACACTGCATCACTGTGTGACCAAACCCCAAACCTCCTTGGTACCCAACATCTCTGCCCACATCACAGGACATCTCTGTCCCTCCAAGGATGGCATGCAGTCTGGCGAGGCCTTGTGCTAGGAGCACTTTGGAAGAAAGCTTCTCAAAACCATAAAGGTGCCATGCAATGATTGTTATTGTTGCTGCTATTATTAACAATTAAGGTCATTAGCCCTAGAAAAAATGCAAAGAGAAGTACTCTTGGCACCACTCTCCTTGCTGTGCAGCTCCTAATGGTCCTCTCCACAGCTCCTCCCCGCACAGTGGGCCTTGAGCTGGGAGATGCAAGGTAATTGCCAGGCAAAGCAGAAGTCCTAGAAAGGGGTGGGCAGAGCTTTCCTCCTGCCTGGGCAGCCTCGGCCCTGCCCTTTCCTCAGGTCCAGCTCCTCTGAAAGGTCAGAGGAAGTGTGGAGGGAAGTGCTATTATCTCTACTTCTTCCTTGGCAGCTGACTAAGCCAGATTGGCCACTGAGCTCTGATTTGGGGTCTAAGAGTAAACAGGACCAGGCCTGTATAATGTGGTGGCACAGGCCGATTTTATTGTCGGAGCCAATCTGTCAATCATTTGCTTGTTCATTTATTCATTCAGCAAACATGAAATGAACACAGACCATATGCCAGGCACTATTTTAGGGTTTGAGGAGTAGCAGTATCCAGGAGGCCAGGAGGGACTGAGCATCACTGACCTTCCACAAGCCCTGACCGTGGCAGTGTTCCAGGGAATTTGCATTTGTTTCCCTGGAGATCACCTTTTACCTCTGGCTTCAGAGGAGTAAGGCCTAGACTCCACAAACATCTGAGCTGGGAGGGGCCTTAGACACCATTGTAGGGAAGCTTCTGGTGTTACCAACGAGACTATGACCTGAATGGTAGAGGATTTGCCCGTCCTTTTTTCAAGGAAGCCTTCTTTTGGACCAGGGTGTGGTGCTGAAGCTGAGTGTTGGTCCAACCTGGTTTATGCAGTCTTTGGCTTGGCATCCCAGTGTTGCCTGATTTTACAATCTGCTTACATCTGAAGCCTCTGACTCGGACGAGACAGAGACGTTCTGTTGCCGGGATGCCCAGAAGGGATCCAAGGGATGCCTAGGAATAAAAAAATAAATTTCCAGAGAAACCCTTCAGTTTTTTCTCCAATCCTCACTTCTCATTTCAGCCCCTTCCCTCTACTTTCAGAGGCAATGTGGTATTAGGGATAAAGGAGTGGATTTGGATCATGCCGTGCACATCTTTACGGAGCCTTGGTTTTCCCATCTATAAAGTGGGTATACAGTGAGCTATGAAGTCCCCATTGCACTCCAGCCTGGGCGATAAGGCAAGAACATATCTCAAAAAAAAAAAAAAAAAAAAAGGATGCATAATATTGTCTACCGCCTAGAGGGTTCTGAGGGACACATGTGCACACACATTAAAGTGCTAGATATATGTAAAGCTTATTATTCCAGTGCTTCCTTCTTGTTCTCTACTCTCCGTTTGGGTTTCTTCTCCGTTCTCTCACTGTCCACTTCAGATCCTGTTCTTACGGTGTCCTCCTCCTTGCCTAGATCAAGACCTAAAGCAACCCTTGCTGCATCTTAAATGACAGTGACAACAGTAGAGCTTAATAATCCGAGCTTACATTCACGAACTGTGTGCGAGGTGTTAGACTTGGAGTATCTCATTGAATATTCCCAGTGAACGGTGAGGTCAATACTAGTATTGTCTTCATTTTGCAGATTAATAAAAATGGTCATAAAACACGGGGCTGAGACGCAACCCTAGGCTAGCCCATTTATGGATTTCCTCCTTCCACGGCTGAGTGAAGAGTTGACAAGCACGTGGAGAGTTTCGACACATTCATTGAATGTCGACTAAATGCCAGCTGCTTTCAAACTATGTCACAACAACCACCTTCCGAGACAGGTATAGGATTTGTCTTAGAGATCATCTGGTTGTGAGAACAGAAGCCTACTCAAAGAAGCAAAAGTAAAAGGGGGCCTTATTAGAAGGCTGCAGGGAAACAGCAGAGAAGTGAGAGTGGGAAGTGGAGTTGTGTGGGCCGTGCCTTCTCCCTGGGGCTGCAGCATTCTCTGCCCCACAGATGGGCTGCTCTGCTCCCTCATCCACGTGCACAGGCCCCATTGTGGTTAACCAAGCAGCAGGTTCAGCCTCCAAGTCTATGTGGCCTTCCCATCTCACTTTCCAAAGTAAATCAACTCAGTCTCTCAATCCAAATGTCAAGCGAGGCTGATTATAGCTTTAATCTGATGTCCGCCCCTGCTCCAGTGATCTGTGGCCTGCTAAAGGGGAGTGGAGACTAATGAAACACAGCCACCCAGACCTGTCTCTTGCACAGGGGCTATGGGTGGGAGCAGATGTTTCTTTTCTTTCTTTTTTTTTTTTTTTAGAGACAGAGTCTCACATTATTGCCCTTGGTAGAGTGCCATGGCATCACACAGCTCACAGTAACCTCCAGCTTCTGGGCTTAGGCGATTCTTTTGCCTCAGCCTCCCGAGTAGCTGGGACTTGTGGCGCCGGCCACAATGCCCGGCTGTTTTTCTGCTTTTTGCAGTTCGGTCGAGGTTGGGTTTGAACTCGCCACCTTTGGTATATGGGGCTGGTGCCCTACTCAGTGAGCCACAGGCGCCGCCCTGGAGCAGATGTTTCTAAAGGGAAAATTCATTGACCTACGTTGATTTAAAACCTCAACTGTGTTCTACACCACACCAGACTGTCTCTCTGATATCTTGCGGATAATGCTTTGGTTGAAACCCCTGAATAAGAGCATGCAGGTTGTCTCAGAATCTGTGGGATCAGCGGGCCTTGCTATGTGCCAGGCATTTTATATACATTATCTTTAATGCTTATAACACCTCTACAACTTACTATTGTTCCTGTTTTACAGATAAGAAAGCTAACATTCAGTGGGTCTAGTAGCATGTCCAGAGGTCATCTGACTGGTTAGGGTTGGGGCTGATATTTGGCCCAGGGCTATCTGACACCAAAGCTCATGGCCTTTCTATTACACGACACTGCCTTCCCAGAAAGATTATTTTACTTTGATTCTTCCGGAGTGCATACTTTATGAAGGCAGAGGTCCTAATCTTTTTTTTCACTGATACATCCTAAGCACCTACAATAGCACTTGGCACATAGTAAATGCTCAGTCATTGTCTAGTGGATTTTGCTTTGGTAACTTCTGCACTCCCGGGATCCCCAAAGTCAGGGAAAAAAGGGTCATTTAATAGATCTTGGAGAATGGGTCATGGAAATAAGCAGGGTAACCCTTTGGATGTACTTCCGGTTCCTAACTCCCACAGTCTACTTTTTTTTTTTTTTTGAGACAGAGCCTCAAGCTGTCACCCTGGATAGAGTGCTGTGGCATCACAGCTCATAGCAACCTCCAATTCCTGGGCTCAAACTAGTCTCCTGCCTCCGCCTCCCAAGTAGCTGGAACCATAGGCACCCGCCACAATGCCCAGCCATTTTTTTTTTTTTGGTTGCAGCCGTCATTGTTGTTTGGCAGGTCCAGGCTGGATTCGAACCCGCCAGCTCAGGTATACGTGGCTGGCGCCTTAGCCCGTTGAGCCACAGGCGCGGAGCCAACCACAGTCTACTTTGATGGTGACATTAGGAGCAATGTAGAAAAGTCTGAAGGAAAGTATGACCCTAAATTTCTCCCTTTCTTATCTGTTTCCTGTTTACACAGCTGACCTAAGACATTTAGCCCTGTGAGCAGAGCAAGTGAAGGGAGATTTTCCGGAACACCGGAAAATCCACTTACTGGGACTAGGAAACAGGATAATCAGGTCCTATATTGATAGAAAAAGAATGCTAATTTCCACTGGGGTTTTAACCCCAGGGGTTAGAGCTTGCTAATTCTGAATCCTGTCCTGTGCCTTTCTCTATAAAATGTCCTATGTCCCAAATCACCTAGTTGCCTCCTAGTCCCAGCAAATGTTGAGTAAGAGCACAATAGGGGAGTCAAAGGGAACTGAGTTTACGTCTGCCTGGCCAGGTTTATAACACAGCCCATTATTTCTAAGCACACAAATTACTTAGGCTCCCAGGTACAGTTTTCTCTGGAAAATGGGAATGTACGTGAATAAAGAGTGGAACACACTCTGAGTGCCTGGCTCATAGTAGGGATCATCGAATTTTAATTTTCCGTTTTTGTTGGTTCATTTCTCCCTTTCCATGGATCCTGGCACCAGCCTGCCCACCTTTGCTTGGTAGTCTTTGGGCTCAGTGATTTTATAAAAAGGATCATAGCTCATTTTCTCCAGTAACTGAAAGGCTCAGAGCCCCAGCCCCTGTAACTGTCCAGTAAGGGGCCTACAAGGGCTGACGAGGGGCTCTGCCATTTCCACGTGACAGGTTACCCTCTTGGTGCCAGCTCTAGGGCTTTGCTTGGTGCTTGAGCAACACGAGTTCTGGCAAAATAAGGCAGAGTGGTGGGTGGAGTGCTGCAGCCACCTCACCTTGTTTGCTCTTGCCCTGTATTCCTCCCCCAGGAGCAGATGCTATAAGATTCAATTCTGGGAAGAATCTTGAAGGGAGTCAGACTGGGTAACGATGCTCTACTCACTTTTGTAGAAGCTGTGGCCCAAGGGTACCATCACTGTATGATCCTTCGGATCAGCATTAGCTGCCACTGTAATTGAGCAGGCCACTGAATAAAAGGGCAGGAGGGTCCCAGGCTGGAATCTCCCCTGCTCTTCCCAAGCACACACTCACACAGAGGCTTTGCCTGACATAAGTGGCAGCTTTGCCAAGGTCACGCATGAACCAGAATTTGGCTTCCCTTAGCTAAAAGGGGCTTGGCCCTGAGTGCATTTCTTTCTCTTGCTTCCTATGGATCACTTAAGTGCTCCAGGCTCTCTTGGAGTGGGAGAAATTCTCCAGTTCCCTCCCAGTTTCTCAGGGATAGCATCCAGCAATGATAGATACTTTTAGAGAAGTGATTTATAGACGAGGTGTGAATATTAGCTGGGAGTTCACGTGAACAAGCCTGTGGCAGCGTGGCTGCTGAGAGGCAATGACTTGTCAGTTCTGACTATGGTGGCCTGTGAGCTACTTGAAAGGGGAGTGATGCCTTAGTCATTTCTGTATACCCAGGGTTTAGCACAGTCCTTGCCGCATAGAATGAGGATCAGTAAAATGTAGGTAGATGGTTGGGTGGATGGATAGGTGAATAAATGAATAAACAAATAGAAATTTTCCTTTAACTAGGGTTGAGAACACAGTAAAGTTTACCTTCCTTCCCAGGGTCCCATTCCCTGTTCCACACCTCCACATCTCATGTCTGAGTAATTGCAAAGGTTTCCTGATGACATGGAGGGTGTTCTAGAGAAGTGAATTCTGGACTAGAAGCTGGGAGATGTGGGATTTGAAACATTTACGTTTTTCTATCACTTTAACCACTGAACCTTTCTGGGCATCTGTTTGTTCATGTGTAAAATGAATAGTTTGGGCTAAATGTACTTCAAGGATGTTTTAACTCTAAAACCCTCTACTTCCTCCTACCCCAACAACCCTGCAGATTAATTATAATTGGGTGCCAAAATTTAAAAGTAAGATTTCACAGAAATCCAAATTGCTTTCTTCTTCTCCTAAACCAGAAGCTCTGACAATACTGCCCTTTTCCCAAGGCAATGGTCAGCAGCAGCTGAGTAACAAGTGTGCTCTGTCCTGTTTGCCACATTCCCCTCCTCTCGCTATAGCCTCATGCTCACCTTCATTCATTTGTTGCCTGCCTGTTCTCTGTAGGCATTTGAGTGTGCAAACCTAGAAATGGGGAAAATAAAACTTCTAAGAGCAGAGGCAAGGGTACTTAGGAAGGGGTAACAGCCCTGGGAACCAGCTGTCTTGCTCAGCTGAGCCGGGCTTAGATGACAGACACCAGGGCATCTTCCTAGCAAGTTGGTGACATAGAGGTATGAAAAGAAACAGTGCCCAGTGTCCCAGGTTACTTGGCTTAGAGGTTTGGTTCCAGAATTATGTGGAAGCTCCACCTTCATCTCCACCTTCTCAGATTCATACTGGGGGCTTGTAAGGCCCTGCAGGCCCCCTCTGCATACTTTATGTGGCCACTATTCCCAGCTAGAAAGGAGAGCTGGGCTCCACTTAGAACCTTGGCAACAATGGTAATTCCTTTTTTGTTTCTTTCTGTATCCAACCTCCATTAGTGTCTTTGGCACAAAACAAGTCGGGCTATTGGAAGGGCAGCCTGCTACAGTGTGACGCGAGGAGATCCAGGAGCCCGGCTGTATTTAGATCAGTGAAGTGCATTCTCCTGTTAACTTGCTTGGCTTGCTTCATGCCCTGTTGCTGTGAACCGCTGCATTCCAGCGCTCCCCAGTCTGGCGCAATCCACACTGCCAATCCCCAAAATCCCTTGTCTAAACTAACCTCTGCCTCAGTTTAAGTCAGGGCTGTTTCTCCCTCAACCCCTGTCCTCCTGTCTGAGCCCTCGGCAACATTGTCTCCCTCATACCCTAACCAGGTAGATCATCCCTGCTTACCCGACTCACGAACTCTTCCTACTTCCTGGTTTGTTCACTTGGCTTGTGCATATTGCTTCATAATCTGATCAATTAGTCTAGGTATAATCGAGGGGTGTGTGTATGTGTATTTGTGTAGTTCTTTCAAAAACAGCATCTACATTTTCTTTTTTTTTTTGAGACAAAGCCTCAAGCTGTCACCCTAGATAGAGTGCTGTGGCATCACAGCTCACAGCAACCTCCAAGTCCTGGGCTCAAGCGAGTCTCTTGCCTCCGCCTCCCAAGTAGCTGGGACTACAGGCACCCGCCACAACGCCCGGCCATTTTTTGGTTGCAGCCGTCATTGTTATTTGGCGGGCTTGGGCTGGATTCGAACCCGCCAGCTCAGGTGTACGTGGCTGGCGCCTTAGCCCGTTGAGCCACAGGCACCGAGCCTTTTTTTTTTTTTTTTTTTTGAGACAGAGTCTCACCATGTTACCCTCCGTAGAGTGCCGTGACATCACAGCTCACAGCAACCTGAAACTCTTGGCCTTAAGTGATCCTCTTGCCTCAGCCTCCCAAGTAGCTAGGACCACATGCAACTGCCACAATGCCTGGTCATTTTTTGTTGCAGTTGTCATTGTTGTTTAGCTGGCCTGGGACAGGTTTGAACCCCCCAGCATGGGTGTATATGGCTGGCACTGTAACCACTGTGCTACAGGCGCCAAGCCAGCATCTACGTTTGCTTTCATCAACTTTGCATTTCTCGGTTATCATTCCTCATTTGACAACTTTCTCCCTTTGAATATTTCCCTTTTCATATGAACAGTAACATCGCTAAACCCCACTTTATTTTGTGTTCATTCTTGTTTCATTTGCTTTCAAGAGACACTGCATTTTCAGGAAGGCTTCGGTTGTTTTTCCAGTGTACTTTAATCCAAAAGGAGAATTTTTAGCGAAGTGGTTCTTTTTTTCAAAGAATATTTACTTTTTTCCTCGGTATAAAAGTAATACATAAAAATATTTCACATTTACCGAGCACTTACCGTACATCAAGACAAAAGGTAGAGTCGGTTGACTTCATTTCTTCCTCACGACAACCCTATAAGGAAGATGTCATTCCAATCGTCCCTTTCAAAAAAAGAAACTAAGGCTCAGAGAGATAAAATACTTTTTCCAAGTTCCCACGGCTACTAAGTGGTAGATGTGGAATTCAAACCATGCCTCCCAAACTTGAGAGTCTGAGCTCTGTACTGCTTCTGCACAAGATCATTCCAGAAAGTCTGGAATATTCAGAAAAGGCTAAAGAGAAAAATAAAATCCCCATAAGTCCATAGATAACTTTTAATATTTTGTTGTATTCCCATTTCTTCTTTATGTGGATGATTGTGTGCATTTTTTTAAACAAAATTAGAAGCATGCATGTGGACCTTTTGTTTGAATTTATTCCCTACTCAATACTATGTATCATGAGGCTCCTCCTAAGGAATTGGTCACAAATCAGCCCCAAACATAGTCCATTGAAATCTAATAATAGCAGGCAATCGAAGGCAAAACGTCTGTGTGGTTTTAGAAATAAAGATGCTGATGGCCACAGCTTTGCCTTGAAAGCTGCCCATCTGGAGCCAGCCAGGGCGGGTACATAGGCTTGAACCTGGGATAAGAGATCAGAGCGGGAGAAGGCTTGGCAGTCTTGGGTTGCCTTTGGGAAGTGCTTTCCTCGCTCTGTGTGTCTGGATCCCACATGAAGGTGTGAGAAGATGAGCAGGCCAACTTATGTTTGAAGTGGGAGTTAAAATGCAAAGTGGCTTTTACACAGGCTTAGTTAAAGGGCAGGCTTTCTGGAAGAAGATGTGGAACACCCGGAATAAAGCCCCCTGGAAACCCGTGAGTGGGATTACTCATTAATGGCACAGAGGCTGGCTCCTTCTGCTGGTTTGGTTTCTCACACTCGGCCCGTGGTTGCAGCAAACCATAAAGCTTTCTTGCCTTCGTTCTCTAAAATGCATATGTGTGAAAGAGAGGCTAAGTATATTTTATATGCAGCTATATTTTTAAAGAAAAGAAACTCTTTTTTTAAAAAAAAAATCATCCAAGAATAGAACAGGAAGAGACGGAGAGAAAGTAGTTAGGGAGATTGGGAAGCTGTCACCAGCTGAAAGGTAATTAGCAAATGTAGGGCTTGGGGCAAAAACAAAGTGTCTAGTGTATATAAGAGTCCCATGTACTGGGCCTCTGGACACCCCTCAGCAGCTGGATACTTTGGAATGACCTGAAGTGCTGGTCTTTTGAAGGTTATACCAACTAGCTGCTACAAATTCAAGAGTGACAAAGAGTCCCAGTAGTCTCCATGACCCATACAGGTTTGTCTAAGGAATGTTGACACACATTCAGTGCAGCATCTAGGGCCAGGACATGAAGTCTTGGGTTCATCCATGAGCTGGTACCACCTTGCTATATGACTGAGAAAGCCTGAGAACACTCTGAGGCCACTCTCTCCCCTGGTCCCTAGGGAAGTTCCACCCCTCCACGTCCCTCTTTCCTGGGCATTTGGGGGAGATGAATGATAAAAATAGAGGGGGGATGCTTTGGGTTTATATTCTTTTTTATAGCCCAGAAAGCTAATAAAGGATTTTTGATTATTACATTGGTTACCCCAGAACCTCCTACAACAAAAATAACACAGGAAGAGAAGAGGGTGTTACTGTTGTAGCACTTAACAGCTAAACTTTAGCTTTTCACTCTCTTTAAAATACCAGATAATATATCCTGAGTCCCTGAAAGGGTTATTACAAGAATCACTTGAGATAATGGGTGTACGAGTGCTTTGTATACACAGAGTCCCTACAAATACGCAGATGATTATTTGTGAAGACTCTTAACTGCGCAAGTCCCTCCTTGCTCTCCTTAATCCTCAGAGGTTTGGGAGGCAGTTTCTCCAGTCCTTATAAAACTCAGCCTTCTTCTTGAGTAGGTGGCTTCTCCCCATGCGGTAGGATGGGAGCGTTAGTTCCAGCAAGTGTGCACGACATGCTTAAAGTAGGTGAAAAATCGAGAATATTGGTGCATTGAAAGAGTCCCTCAGGGTGACGCCTGTCACAGTGGGTAGGGCTCAGTGGGTAGGGCGCCAACCCCATATACCGAGGGTGAAGGGTTTGAACCCAGCCCTGGCCAAACTGCAACAAAGAAATAGCTGGGCGTTGTGGCGGGCACCTGTAGTCCCAGCTACTCGGGAGGCTGAGGCAAGAGAATCGTCTTAAGCCCAGGAGTTGGAGGTCGCTGTGAGCTGTGTGATACCATGGCACACTACAGAGGGTGATAAAGTGAGACTTTGTCTCTACAAATAAATAAATAAAAATAAACATGTCGGGCAGTGCCTGTGGCTCAGTGGGTAGGGTGCTGGCCCCATATGCCAAGGGAGATGAATTCGAACCCAGCCCCGGCTAGCTAAAACAGCAGTGGCAACTGCAACAAAAAATAGCCGGGCATTGTGGCAGGCACCTGTAGTTCCAGCTACTGGAGAGGCTGAGGCAAGAGAATCGCCTAAGCCCAGGAGTTGGAGGTAGCTGTGAGCTGTGTGGCACCATGGCACTCTACGGAGGGCGGTAAAGTGAGACTCTGTCTCTACAAAAAAAAAATAAGAGTTCCTCAGTCTAGGTCCACTCTTGACCAAGCCAGTAGTGGCTAGCAGTGTGACCTTGATCAAGTGTCTTATCCTCTGAGCCTCAGTTTCCTCATTTGTCATTTGTTTCTAACCACAAAGGATAGTTATGATAATCTAGGGGCAGAGGAAAATCCAAAGATAAGAAAGATCTGCTCTATAGATCAGAAACACTGAGGCCACAGCAACCCAGTGGACCCCTCTTGTACCCAGTCAGACGGGGCACAGTCTCCACTCTGTGGCTCAGGGGCCCCCTAGGTTCAGTGGAGTGTACCCCAGGTTACCTCCCGCTCATCCCGGTGCTGCTGGGGAGGAAGGGAACACTCACTTGTGTACCCGGTAATATCTGAGTCAAGCATCTCAAATTTATCACAGCCTTCCCTCCCACTGTGATGTAAACACTGGCATCCCAGAATCACCCCAGTTTTGCCCCTTCCTCTGGCGCGTGTCCCTGGATCAAGTGGCCATCATCAAGCACGCATGTCATGTAAAGCATGGAGCTGGGCCCAGTTCCCGGGGGTGTTGGCAGCCCAGGGCCGGGCTCTCCGGAGGAAGCTGTGCTGAGCAGTGGGCTGAGCCACTGAAGCCACAGGCTTTTGTTTCAGGGAGGCCAGGTGAAGGGCGGGGTGAGAACTGGCAGGGTGTCCTCCCCGGGGTGTGGTGCTCCGGGGGTGGGGGCAGGATGAAGGGCCGCGGCGCGTCGCCGGCCCCCCGCGAAGCTGTCGCGGCTGCGGCGGCGGGGCCGCCCGCGGTGTTTTGGACTTCTGCTTCGAGCCGGGCCTCCAGGGCTGAGAAGCCATTTGTTTTCCCCAGCTGCTCCGGGGCCAGGCTGGGAGCCAGCTGCGCCGCGCGCTGAGAATGGGTCGCGCCCAGGGCGAGGGCGGGAGCTGCAGGTCGGAACTCGGCCCGCCCGGGGCGAGGGCGGCGGTGGCCAGGCTGCCCCTGCGCTGGCGGGCGACGCTCGGCCTGCCGGCTGCTGAGATCCCGCCGCCGCCTGTCACTCGTCCCTGTCCTCCAACTCACGCAGCCTTCACCCCCCGCCTCGGAGGGGCTAGTCTGCAGTTGAGGGCCCAGAAGTCCTGGAGAAAAGGGGTTTGGGTTTCCCAGATTGCTTTGACTTTGTACCAAGACGAGACGGGCGCTCGGGCATGTGGTCCCGGTTGATAACTCCCTGTGAAATGTGATGACTCTCCTGTACCTGACCTCAGCCGCCGTCCCAAAGCAGGACTCCGGCCACTGCCAACTTCACACGCCTTCTGGCTACCGTCCCTAGTGGAGGACTGCAGATCAGCACCTCTGCCCTTGTACGTGCCCTCTCAGCCCCTGCCTCACCCCCATCCACCAAAGAGTCAGAATTTTTAAGTTGATTGATATTTCCTTATTAGGCAGATAGGGTCAAATGCAGTGTGTTGACTTAGTCTTGCCAACAGAAGTTGTCATCTAAAGGAGAGTCCTTGACAAGGACCTTCCCTAAGAAATGCAAACATTGTAACCTAATTGTTTGTACCCTCATATTAAATTTATTTATTTATTCATTCATTCATTTTTGAGACAGAGCCTTAAGCTATGGCCCTGAGTAGAGTATTGTGACGTCACAGCTCACAGCAACCTCCAACTCCTAGGCTTGAGCAATTCTCTTGCCTCAGCCTCCCCAGTAGCTGGGACTACAGGAGCCTGCCACAATGCCCGGCTATTTTTTGGTTGTAGTTGTTGTTTGGCTGGCCCTGGCTGGATTCAAACCTGCCAGCTCTGGCACCTTAGCTGCTTGAGCTGCAGGTGTTGAGCCTTAATCTAAAATTTAAAAAAAATGAAAGACAGTCTTGCTACCCTTAGGTGGTTCCATGGCTATTATTGAGTGTGCAGGTTAGAAAATATTGCTGGCTGGACCTGGCGTGGTGGGTGCCTGTAATTCCAGCTACTGAAGAAGCTCACGGAGGAGGGTCCCTTAAACTCTGGAGTTCCAAGCCAGCCTGGGCAATACAGTGAGATCCCATCTCTTAAACATTGCTGGTGGAAATAGATGAAACCTATTTCTTTCTCCTCCTCATCCTTCTACTTTCTTTTTCTTTCTTCTTCCTCCTCCTCTTCCTCTTCCGTCACTATCTTTTGTTTCTAGTTCACTCTCTTCCTTTTGCTTTAGTTATTTCTCAGGGGCACAACATTGGATAAGTTAAAATCCTTGGTTCATGACACATTTTCTTCATGAGTTTATGCATGTTCCTCTTTTGCTGCTTATTTATACAGGTTATTAATGTATTTTAAGAACCCAATGAACACACTTGGACACACCACCCAAGCCAAAAATGAGATTGCTACCATTAACTTGCATTCACTTATGTGCCCTTCCTATACTATCCCCTACCTCATCACCTTTCCCAACCACTATCCTGAATTCTGTGTTCTCTCGTTAAACATGTGTATGCCTATGGGAGGCCAACTACTCAATTCTGCCAATGTATTGTGAAAGAAACCATAGACAATATGTAAATGAATGGATATGGCTGTGTGGTAATAAAACATATATATTATTTGTTTTCAATTTATAAGTTTTATGTAAAAAATATACCAGCCAGGTGCAGTGGTACAAGCCTGTAGTTGCAACTACTTAGGACGCTGAGGCTGGAGGATCACTTCAGCCCAGGAGTTGAAAGCTGTAGGCACTGTGATCATGCCTGTGAATAGGCATTGCACTCCAGTCTCAGCACTGTATTGAGACCCCCCCCCAATACTTATATATCCCCCATACACACGTTTATTTCTAAAAGAAATAATTCAAAAAGAAGAAAATTTACAACTACTCTTCATTTTATTGTGCTTCACAGATAGTACTTTTTTTACAAATGGAAGGTTTGTGGCAACTTTATGTGAAGCAAGTCTATTGTCACCAGTTTTCCAATAGCACATGCTCACTTCATGTTTCTGTGTCACATTTTGGTAATTCTCATAACATTTCAAACTTTTTCTTTATTATTACATCTGCCATGGTGATCTGTGATCAGAGATCTTTTTTTTTGTGGGGGGGTGGGGACAGAGTTTCACTTTGTCGCCCTTGGTAGAGTGCTGTGGTGTTATAGCTCACAGCGACTTCCGGCTCTTGGACTTAGGTGATTCTCTTGCCTCAGCCTCCCAAGTAGCTGGTGCTGCCTGATCAGTGATCTTTGATGTTGTTATTATAATTGCTTTGGGGCTCTGTGAACCACGCCCATATAAGATGATGAACTTAATTGATAAATGTATATGTTTATCAGGCCCTCTCCTCAGGCCTACCTATCCCCCGAGACACAACAATATTGAAATTAGGCCAATTAATAACTGTATAATTGCCTCTAAGTGTTCAAGTGAAAGGAAGAGTCAGACATCTCTCACTGTAAATCAAAAGCTGGGAACCATTAAGCTTAATAAGGAAGGCATGTCAAAAGCTGAGATAGACCAAAAGATAGGCCTCTTCTGCCAAACAGTTAAGCTGTGAAGGCAAAAGAAAAGTTCTTGAAGGAAATTAAAAGTGCTACTCTAGTGAATATATGAATGTCAAGAAATTAAAACAGATTTTTTGCTGTAATGGAGAAAGTTTTAGTGGTCTGGATGGAAGATTAAACCACAACATCCCCTTAAGCCAAAGTCTAATCCAAGTCCTACCCTTCTTTAATTCCATGAAAGCTGAAGGAAGTTTGAAGCCGGCAGGGGTTGGTTCATGAGCTTTAAGGAAAGAAGCCATCTTCCTAATTTAAAAGTGCAAGGTAAAGCAGTAAGTGCTACTATAGAAGCTGCAAGGGTCTAGAAAATCTAGCTAAGATAATCAATGAGGGTGGCTACACTAAACAATAGTGTAAACAGCCTTCTGTTGGAAGAAGTTGCCATCTAGGACTTTCATAGCTAGAGAGGAGAAGTCAAAGATTCAAAGAGCAGGCTGACTCTCTTGTTAGGAGCTGATACAGCTGGTGAGTCTAAGTTGAAGCCAGTGCTAATGTACCATTCTTAAAATCCTAGGGCCCTTAAGAGTTATGCTAATCGGCTCGGCGCCTGTGGCTCAACGGGCTAAGGCGCCAGCCACGTACACCTGAGCTGGCGGGTTCAAATCCAGCCTGGGCCAGCCAAACAACAATGACGGCTGCAATCTAAAAAAACAAAAAAAATAGCCGGGCATTGTGGCGGGCGCCTGTAGTCCCAGCTACTTGGGAGGCAGAGGCAGGAGACTCGCTTGAGCCCAGGAATTGGAGGTTGCTGTGAGCTGTGATGCCACGGCACTCTATCCAGGGTGACAGCTTGAGGCTCTGTC
>CAUYRH010121121.1:0-18672 GCA_963574655.1 Perodicticus potto | reverse complement strand
CAGCTACTTGGGAGGCGGAGGCAGGAGACTCGCTTGAGCCCAGGAATTGGAGGTTGCTGTGAGCTGTGATGCCACAGCACTCTATCCAGGGTGACAGCTTGAGGCTGTCTCAAAAAAAATTTTTTAATTCTGATAAAATATACACATAAAAAGGACTATCTTAACCATTTTTTATTTTTTTTTGAGACAGAGTCTCACTTGGTTGCCCTTGGTAGAATGACATGGTGTCTCAACTCATAGCAACCTCAAACTCTTGGGGTCAAACAATTCTCTTGCCTCAGTCTCCCAAGTAGCTGGGACAACAAGCACCCTCCACAACACTCAGCTATTTTTAGAGATGGGGGGTCTTGCTCTTGCTCAGACTGATTTCGAACCTATGAGCTCAGGCAATCCAATTGCCTCGGCCTCCGAGTGCTGGGAATACAGGCATGAGCCACTGTGCCCAGCTATCTTAACCATTTTTAAGTGTACCATTTTCAGTGGTTTTAAATATGTCCATAATGTGCATAACCACCACCACCCACTGTCCATCTCCATGGCTCTTGCCATCTTGTAAAACTGAGACTCAGTACTGCATTAAACAATGACTCCCATTTTCCCTGCCATAGCCCCTGAAAGCCACCATTTGAATTTCTGTCTCTGTGATTTTTGACTGCCCTACCTTACATAAATGGAACCTACGGTATTTGTCTTTTTGTGGCTGGCTTATTTTACTTAGCTTAATGTCCTCAAGTTTCTTCTATTTTGAGGCATATGAGGTTGTAAGATTAAGTCTGAGAACTCATCCTAGAAAAAGTGGTACATGCTTCTTGTTGAATACCACGTACTTTGAAGGTGACTGTAGCATATTCAGCAATGAGGTATGTAGCACTTTTTCTAGGATGAACTTAATTGTCCGACATTATATGTCAGATTTTTTCCCCATCAACCTTAAATAACAAGACTCAGCAAAAACACAGACTCCAGAGAAATGAGCTCAGGATTCCAAAATTAAAAGTTAATTTATCTTAGCCGAAGACAAAGAAGTTTAACATTAAATATTAAAAATTTAGTATTTCCTATACAAGGCCGGTTTATGAGTTACAAAAATTTAATTAGTTATGGTCCCCCCCCTCCCCATAGCTTGTTTTCATTTCCTTTAAAGCAATTAAAAAGAGGGTATTTAACATTCCATCTTAGATGATGTAATAGTCATGAAGTTCTGGTGTAAGAAAGGTAAGAATGAATGTAATCTACAATGAAGATCAGCTGTGAAGAGGGACTGAGTCTTCCCTGGTGCCATTTACAAATTTTACAAAACAATGTCAGTAAGGAAGAAGGCTCAACTATACCCAGAGAAACGAAGATTAAGCTTCCTAGGTTATAGCTGCCTATGTGACTCAGTTCCCATAATCATACTCCCTTAAGGCTCCAAATAGCTTAAGTTCCAGCAGCTTATATTTTTGAATTATGGTATAACCTCCTTACATTGACCGTCTCCTAATAAGTTGACCTAATTTTCATAGATCAGACGTGCATGTTATGTATGTATTAGTACAGTAGATCTGGTTCCTTATATTGACCACCTCCATAGGTTGACCATTTTGTTACAGTCCCTTGAATGGGCAACTTACAGAGGTTCTATTGTATTTATTCTCATGCCTTCCTTTTTAAGGCTGAATAATATTCCACTGTACATATCTACAATGTTTTGTTTATCCTTTCATCCACTAATGGATGCTTGGGTTACTTCCACATTTTAGCTATTGTGAATAATGCTGCTATGAACATGGCATACGAATATATATATATATATACATATATTTTTTTTAAATGATTTTTGGAGACAGTCTCACTCTGTAGCCCTGGGTGGAGTGCTGTGGCCTCATAGCTCACAGCAACCTCAAACTCTTGAGCTCAAATGATCTTTCCTCAGCCTCCCAAGTAGCTAGGACTATAGGCACCTGCCATAAAGCCTGGTTAGTTTTTCTATTTTTAGTAGAGACAGCCTTGCTCAGGCTGAACTCCTGAGCTCAAGCAATCCCCCTACCTTGGCCTCCCATAGTGGGAGGATTACAGGCATGCAAAAATCAAAAAATTAACATAGAATTACAAAAATATATACATAGAATTATATGATAGAGCAATGCCACTTCTGGGTGTCTACCCAAAAGAATTGAAGGCAGGTATCGAAGAGATATTTGGTTTTTTGTTTTGAGACAGTCTCACTCTACAGCCTTGGATAGAGTGCCATGGCAACCTCAAACTCTTTGGGGCTTGAGCAATTCTCTTGCCTCAGCCTCCCAAGTAGTTGGGACTACAGACAAACACCATTATGCCCTGCTAGTTTTTCTATTTTTGGTAGAGATGGGGTCTTGATCTTGCTCAGGCTGGTCTCAAACTCCTGAGCTCAAGTGATCCACCTGCCTCAGCCTCCCAGAGTGCCAGGATTACAGGCAGGAGGCCACAAAGAGATATTTGATATGATAACACTATTGTGAGTTTTTTGAGGAACTGCCATACTGTTTTCCACAATGGCTGTACCATTTTACATCCCCACCAATAGTGCACAGGGTTCTAATTTCTCCACATCCTCACCAATGCTTTCAGGTTTTTTTTGTTGTTGTTGAGACAGAGTTCTCATTATGTTGTCCTCAGTAAAGTGCTGTGGCTTAACAGCTCACAGCAACCTCAAACTCTTCAGCTTAAGCGATTCTTTTGCCTCAGTCTCCCAAGTAGCTGGGACTACAGGCACCCGCCACAACACCTGGCTATTTTTTTTTTTTTTTGCAGTTGTCATTGTTGTTTACCTGGCCCAGGCTGGGTTTGAACCCGCCAGCCTTGGTGCATGTGGCCAGCGCCATAACCATTGTGCTACAGGCACAGAGCCTTCTGGTTTTTTTGATAGTAGCCATCCTGATAGGTATGAGGTGCTATCTCATTATAGTTTTGATTTGTATTTGTCTAATGATTAGTGATATTGAGTATTTTCTCATCTCACATGCTTATTGACTGTTTTTATATTGTTTGGGGGGAAATGTTCTTTGCTCATTTTAAAAATCAGGTTGTCTGTGTTTTGTTTGATTTTGTTTTCATTTTTTTTTTTTTTACTGTTGAGTTTTAAGAGTTGTCTGTATATTCTGTTACCAATCTCTTATCAGATATATGTATGATTTGCAAATATTTTCTCCTATTCTGGGGGTTATGTTTTCATAATATAAACCGTGTATATTTAAAGTGTAGAATTTGATGAGTTTCTCCACGTGTATGCCCCTGTGAGCTCATCATCACAATCAGATAATGAACACATCTCATGTCGCGTGACAGTTTCCTTGAGCCCCTTTCTACTGACCCTCCTGTTGCCTCCCCTTCCTCTGCCTCTGTCCTGGGCAATCTCTGCTCTACATTCTGTTACATCAGTGGTTCTCAACCTTCCTAATTCCACAACCCTTTATTACAGTTCCTCATGTTGTGGTGACCCCCAACCATAAATTATTTTTGTTGCTACTTCATAACTGTAATTTTGCTACTGTTATAAATTGTAATGTAAATATCTGATATGCAGGATGGTCTTAGGCAACCTCTGTGAAAGGGTCGTTCAACCCCCAAAGGGTTAGGGTCAGGTGGCCCACAGGTTGAGAACCGCTGTATTACATAGATGGGTCTGTTTTCTAATCTTTTATACAAAGGCTTCACTTGGGATGGGGGTAGTGATCGATCCTGTGTCCAAGCTCACTCAGATGGTGGTGACTACTGGCAGGCAGCTTCACCCCATGGAGAGTGATTTAAAAGAGAGTTAAAGAGAAGTCTAAAATGGAAGTTGCAGTCTTTGTGTAACCCAACCTCAGAAGTAACAGCCATTACTTTCTTCTGTATTTTATTTATTAGAAGAGAGTTAGTAGGACAACTCACACTCAAGGGGAGATGGTTACAAAAGAGATTAGAATATCAGGAGGCAGAGATCACTGGTTCTTGTAGCTTCTTTGTAATGAAGAAATTGCAATAGACCTGCATGATACACACATTTAACCTGTGAAAACTTAACTAGTCTGCTTACAAATCCAGAATGAGATGGAAGGTTTAAACAAGGGCATGTTTCTGCAACCAGTCTGATTCCTTGCCACCCACTGTCCCTGGCTAGGCCGGAGGAAAGAGGGGGCCCCTCCAATAGGGACCCATATGTAGCTTAGTCACGTGGCTCAGAGAAGGCATCTAACCCAGGGACATGGGGTCAGGAAAGCTTCACAGAGGGGAGCAGGCTGAGCTGAGGCACTCAACATACGAACAACTTTTAAATTTCCTACCAGCAAGATGTTGCTCCAGGCCCACGGGAGCCTGGAACAGGTGATTTGACATAATCTGCTAGATTAGGGAACCAAATTAATTTGATCCTTCTTTCTTTCTTTTTTTTTTAAGAGACAGAGTCTCGCTTTATCACCCTCAGTAGAGTGCTATGTATGGTGTCACAGTTCACAGCGACCTCCAACTCCTTAGCTTAGGCAATTTTCCTGCCTCAGCCTCCCGAGTAGCTGGGACTACAGGTGCCTGCCATACATCTGGCTATTTTTTTATTGCAGTTTGGCCAGGGCCAGGTTTGAACCCGCCACCCTCGGTATAAGGGGCCGGTGCCCTACCCACTGAACCACAGGCGCTGCCCTGATCCTTCTTTCTTTCCATCCATTACTTCATCAAGTTTGTATTTTCTAAGTAGCACATCAGGGACCAGTCTACACCCTCGGGGGACTCACAGTACAGTGGGGAAGACACACTTATCTCCAGTGATGATGCACTGTGGGCAGAGCTGGGATGGAAACTGAGGCTTGTAGGGGACGGAAAATGTTGCCATGACGACAGGGCAGAGCAGTGGCTTTGCTAGGGTTCAAGCCTCTTCCATCTACCCCCTCCAGAGAGGGTGGCCATGCCCATCATCACAGCCTCCTTGTGGCCTCTCCTGGAGTTGGGGGACTCAGTGACCCTGAGCTGCCAATTCCCAAGCAGCAATGCCATCTTCCAGTGGTACATCAATGAGGAGCTAGTGGTGGGCAGTGGGTGGCTGGGCTGTCCCTAGACCAGAGGATCGTGACCATCTACCAGGTGTCCCAGAGTGATTTGGGATCTTACCAGTGGGAAGCCAAAGACGCACCATCCACCAGCTTCAGTGAGCCCCTGCTCCACAGCATTGACTGTGAGTGTCCATCTTGTACCCCGGCCCCATTCAAGGTCACCTACCACACACTCACCTTGCCTGGCAGATTGTGCTGTGGAGTACAGGACCCAGGGACACCTGGAAGGGTTATAAAGGCAGGAACAGCTCAGGGGTCCCTGTTTTTCTAAAGCATAAATTGGACTCTGCCCCTCTTTTCTTCAAATCCCTTCCATGGCTCACTAGTGCCCTCAGAAGGAAGTCCAAGCTCCTGAGCCTGAGTTGCCAAGCTACAAGGCCCTGCCAACCCTGCAACCTTCTTTCTCATCACTCCTAGTGCAACGTGGTCTTGCTTGTGCTAGGCCTTTGCAGGTGCTGTTCTTTCCTGGCTGACCAGCCCCACCATACCTCTGGTTGTTTCCCTGCCTGAGTAACTACTCCTCACCCTGCAGGTCTTGGTTCAAGTAACCCCTCCTTCAGGAAGCCCCACTGCGCCCCCAGCTTGTGTCAGTTAACCCCTCTGGGCTCCTGTATCCCAGTTCTACTCACTCTAGGTCATCATGGTCTGGGGGTGAGTCTGTCCGCCCACCATTTGATGGGAACACCAAGAGAGCCCAAATCTTAACCCTAGAACTCACCAAAGGGCCCCAAGCCCTATTCATCCCTGGGGGCCACTGAACCCTCACTATCACCTGAACCCAAACCCCAAACCTAGACCTCACCCAAGGACTCAGAGTCCTATTCATCATCAGGAGCTGCCAAACCTACACCATCAGCCAGACCTGAACCCTAACCTTAGCACTAACCAAGAGTTCTGAGCCGTATTCATCCCCAGGGGCAGCCGAAACCTCATCATCACCCTGAACCCCAAACTTAGCCCTTACCCAAGGTCCCAAGTCCTATTCATCCCAGGGAATGCCAAACCCTCACCATATCCAGACCTGAACCCTAAACCTAGCTCAAACCCCAGGGCCCTGAGACCTAGTCATCCTCCAGGGCCACTGAACCCTCACCATCACCTGGACTTGAACCTTAACCCTAGCCTTCATTCAAGGTTTCCAAGATTCATTCATCCCCAGAGGCAGCCAAACCCTCAACATCCCTGAAACCTAACCCTAGCCCTTACCCAAGGGCTTGAGGTCTAGGGTTCCTGAACCCTCATCATCATCTGAACCCATGCCCTAACTCTTGCCTTCACCCAAGGTCTCTGACCCTAGTTCATCTCCAGTGGCTGTCTATCTTTCACAGTCACTCAGACCAGAACCCTATCACCAGCCCTTATCCTAGGGCCCAAGCTTTATTCATTCCTGGCAGCAGCTGAACCTTCATAATCTCTCGGAACTGAACCCAAACCCTTACCACTCATCCAAGGGCCAAGAGCCCTATTCATCCCTGAGGGCTGCCGAACCCTTACAATCCACCAGACTTAAATCCTAACTCTAGGCCTCACTCAAGGGACTCGACTCCTATTGTTCCTCAGGCACTGCCAAACTCTCACCATCACCCTGATCAGAACCTAAATCCTAGCCCTCGTGCAAGAAGCCCAAGACCTATTCATCCTTGGGGGCCAATAAACCTTCACCATCACCTGCACCCAAACCCTAACCCTAGCCCTCAACCAAGGGCCATGAGCCATATTTGTCCCCAGAGGCAGCCAAATCTTCACACTCTCCTGAAACTGAGCCCTAAACCTAGCCCTTACCCACGAGACCCAAGCCCTATTCATACCCAGGATCAGCCAAACCTTCATCATCACCCAAACCCTAACCCTAACACTAGCTCTCACCCAAGGCCCATGACCCAAATTCTACTACGGTGGGTGCCATTCCCTCACCATAACCCAGACCTGAATCCTAACCCCAGCCTTGACCAAAGGGCCATAACTCCCATTCATACCTTACCTGAACACTAGCCCTAACCCTTTCTCAAAGGTTATTGTTTTCTGGGGGCCACCCAAATCTCACCATCACCTGGAAACAAACCTTAACCCTATCTCTAAGCAAAGATCCCAGACATCTATTCATCCTTGGAGGTTGCTGAACTCTCACCATCTCTGCCAACTGTACCCTAACCCTAGCCCTCAACCAAGGGCTCCAAGTTCTACTCATCGCTGGGGGCCACCAAACACTCATAATCACCCAAACTCAAATATGAATTCTAGCCCTCACTCAACTGAAGTCTGTCTAGCTCTCACTTCAATTCATCCCTGATGGCCATGGATCCGACATCACACAGCCCCAAACCCTAATCGTAGCCCTCACCCATGGGCTCTGAGTGCTAGTCATTCCTGGTGTCAGCTGAACCCTCACCATCACTAGAACCCTAACCTTAACCCTAGCTCTCACCCCAAGCACCTGGACCCTAATTTATCCCTGGTGTCTCCTGTTCTCTCTCCATCACCCAGACCCAAACCCTAACCCCAGCTCTCACCAATGGGACCCAAGCCCTATTCATCCTTGGCCTCTGCTGAACTCGCACCATAACCTGCAAGCAAACCCTTACTCTTCCACTCACCCAAGGGCCCAGAGCATTATTCGTCCATGGCGTCCACTGAACCCACACCATCACAAGGACCAGAGCCCTAACACTTGCAATTGCCCAAGAACCCTGAGATCTATTCATCCCTGGGGACCACTGAACCTTCTAAATCACCCAGATGCAAGCCCTAACCCCAGCCTTCACTGAATGACAACAAACTATCTTAGTTCCTGGGGGTTGCCAAACTCTCACCATCACCCAGACCCATACCCTAACCTTATGCCGAAGGTCATACAGATGAAGTTTGAACATGGAAACTGGCCATTTGACTCCAGAAATGATGCTATTAATACCACAAACAGCTGCCTCTCAGAGATTGTAAAACAAGAGCTTATAAAATGTCAGTAAAGATAAAGTCACAACCTTGGGAACAGGGCTGAGGGCAGGAATGAGGATGTGTCTTGATTCTCTCTCCTCACCTGAGTCCCCAGTCCTCCTCCCTATCCATAGGGGCCATCACCGGCATTGTTGCCAGGATCCTCGCTGTCACTGCCCTGGCCACAGAGCTGGGACATTTTCTCTACATTGGAAATTCCAGATGGTAATATTGTTAATATATGGACACAAGAAATGTGATGGGGATGTGGCCAGCGGGGGGGCACACCTGACAGGGAGGGTTATTGACCATTGGGTGAGCAGTGTCCATGGTGCCTGGAGAATCCAGAGGATTGGGGGACACTGTCAAAGAAAAGGACATGGGACTTGAGTATACTCTGTGGACATGGAAAAGAACTAGAGGCACAGAAGAATGAGGGCTTTGGGGTTTCGGGCCCTCAAAAAGAAAAACAGAGGACGCCATCCGTGAGGCCACACAAACCACCTCTGAATAGAGCAAGCAACTACAGAGCCCAGTTCCAGTAAGTGATTGTACATTTGATACCCGGGCAGTGTTGAGGGCCGGGAAGAGGCTGCCTCTGGGAGGCTTCCCCTCCCACCTTTGCCATCATGTCTCTATACGGTCATGGGCAAGCCCTGTCTTCTTTGAGCCTCAGTGTCTCTCCCCGGCATGCAGATGAGATTGGAGTCAACAACGCTGAGGCATTCTCGCTAAATCTTAGAAAGCCTTGTTAAATCTTCCTAAATCTTAGAAAGCCTTGTTAATTGATAGTTGTAGACAAAGCGAATCAATCATAACACTCCTTCCTGCTGAATCCAAGCCTAGTCTCATAATACCTGTCTACAGTGCCCCTAGCACTCTCCACTGATGGATGAGAGTTGACCAAAGTAAAAATAAAACATATTTGTCATCTCTGGATCTGGAATTCTAGAAGGATAGCTCCATGACCTGGCAAGCCCTCTAGAAACTGTCCCACCCAGTTCCATTTTGCAGAGAAGAAAACCGAGGTCAGGAGGGATCAGAGGACTCAGTGACAAAACTGGGACTAGTCCTCACTGTTCTCTCCTAAACTGTGTCATCAAACAGCTTTATCTAACCCAGAAATTGATTTCCAGAACATTCCCAGGTCAAACTCACTGGAGATAGAGTGGGAATTCCTGGGAAGAAAGGAAAAAAAATGGCAGCCACTTCAATCCTGGGGCAGAGGTCTGGAAAAACACCCTCTTCCCCCATATCTCTTCCTAAGTCCAGTTCTTGGCTGGGATTCAGTTTCTCTAGACAGGCTGAGGCTGGAGTAAGTCAATTTACCCAAACCCCAGAGACAGATTGGAGTCAACGAGGTGGGTGATGCTGCAGAGGGACCCTTAGTGCTCCCCTGATTGCCTGTGCTTCCCCAGATCAATATGGTTGTTCTAGTTCTACCTTTTAGGCTGAGAGCTGATATGATCTCTTGAGAGCAACCAGTCCTAGCCTGGGTCTCCCTGCATCTCCTCCCCTGACTTCTCTCGGGGTATCAAGACCCACCAGCCCCACCCTGCCATTTCTAGCTCTTTTCTATGTCTTTTTGCTCTAGTTCTTTTCTTTTTCTTTCTTTTTTCCCTTTTCTTGCTCTATTTCTTGACAATGCCTAGCCTTAATTCCTCTGGGAACCAGAAGGGATGAGACTGCCTCTCAGGCCAAAGCTACCTCCGAGAATTTGGGGGAGTGGCCCCCATCCCAAGCCCTATGATTTCATTTTATTTTTTTCCTAGGTGTGTCCACCAGACCTTCCAGAGCAGTTCTACAGGTTCTGTTGGCCCTGCTGGATTTTGTTAAGGAAGCTGCAGTGAAAATACAATCTGAGGACCTTATTTTTGACAAGCCCGAGAGGCTATTTTGTAGTCTCTCTTCACTGCAGACCACAAGGCCAGCGATGGGGAGAAGGTGGCCAAAGGTCTCACAGGGAGCTGCGTCAGATCCTAGGACTTGGCTCCTGTTTTCTTCCTTCCACTTCCAGGGCTTGGAATTGGGTTGCCAATGAGGCGGTACTGTCCCAGCACATATTGGGGTATAACACAGGCTTGGTGTAGAGGTTGCAGAGCCAGCAGGAAAAAGAAGAGTTCCAGGGCAGGGGCAGAACCTGGGTCCTAACCCTACATATACTTTTGATTTTCTATGAGAACCTAGATGAATCTCTTCCTCCCCTTGGATCCCTGAGAAGCATTAAGTTGGTACCTTCCAGGTAATATGTATCTGTGGGTCCTACCTGGTTTCTCTGCTCACTTGTAGATGGAGCTACCTTCAGCGACCACTGGAGGCTGCTCCTTCAGTGTCAAGAAGCCTCCACCCAAACCTGTGTTGCATCCACTGGTCTCTACTCTATTGAACAAAAGGAAACATAGAAACAAACTATGAGGTATTTTTATGCTACACTGAGTCTTTGGACAGGGGTAAAGCTGACACCAATCTTTCTTTTCCTCCCCACCTAAGAGTCTGTAGGATGAACTATCAAGAGAATTTCTCAGCTGGGTGCAGTGGCTCATGCCTGTAATCCTAGCACTCTGGGAGGCCAAAGCTCCTGAGGCCTGAGCTCAGGAGTTTGAGACCAGCCTGAGCAAGAGTGAGACCCCCATCTCTAAAAGCTAGCATTGTGGTGGGTGCCTGTAGTCCCAGTTACATGGGTAGCTGAGGCAAGAGGATCACTTAAATCCAAGAGTTTGAGGTTGTCATGAGCTATGACCCTACAGCACTCCACCAAGAGTGACAAAGTGAGATTCTGTCTCAAAAAAAAAAGAGAGAGAGAGATTTTCTCTTAAAAAATCATTTCAGGCTCAGCACCTGTGGCTCAAGTGGCTAAGGCACCAGCTACATACACCAGAGCTAGTGGGTTCGAATCCAGCCCAGGCCTGCCAAACAACAATGACAACTACAACCAAAAAAAGGCCAGGCGTTGTGGTGGGCGCCTGTAGTCCCAGCTACTTGGGAGGCTGAAGCAAGAGAATTGCTTAAGCCCAGGAGTTTGAGGTTGCTGTGAGCTGTGTCACCACAGCACCCTACCCAGGGCGAAGCTTGAGGCTCTGTCTCAAAAAAAAAAAAAAAAATCATTTCAATTCCAGTCCATCCATTTTCCTCTTATCATCTTTTAGTTAATTTCCCTCCATTCTCTTTCAGGGCACTCTATTTCACTCCATTCCACATTTTTATCAATTCATTTCACTCTATCCATTTCCTTTCTATCCATTTCACCCTACTCCATATACTTTACTACAACCATTTGTTTTCTATTCCATTTAGCTTTATTTCACTCCACTCCATTCCTTCCCAATCTGTGCCTTCCCATCCACTCACTCCACTCCATTCCATTCCGTCTCATTGCATTCCTTTCCATTTTTTATAAATCTATAATTTTATTAAGACAAAAACTGACAGTGTGGTATGAAGTTTACATTTAAACAAAGTTTCCCTAGAAATCTAACATATGCCTAAAAGGATTCCACACTGTAGCTCTAGTTGGCAAGTCTGGATGATGTCAAGAACTGATGGATCTTGGGATTCCAGACAGAGCATTTGTGTATTGTTAAATTCTTAGCATTTAAAAGAATGTTTTTGTTTGTTGTGTTTTACAGTGAACCACTGCCTCAGTATGAAAGTTTAATCTTCTGAGACCAGGGCTTTTGAAATCATTCAGTTCTTGAACTGTTTCAATGAAACTTGTGCTGTCAGTGACTAAACCCTGCTACCAATGGGTTTTAGAATTCAAAGTTCAAAAAAAATTCCTAAGAGCATGAGCCTTTGTCTTCCCTACTCTTCCATCTCCCGTACCACCCTCTTCCCCAATAACTCAGCCAGTAGCTTGGATGAACAAGCTGGTATTTATAACTTCATAACTAGAAAAGGGTCATCTTGTTTAATTGCAGGAATTAGTACTTCTAAGACAGAATGATCTCCTAATCTGTATTCTCCAATAAAAGACTTTCCCCTCCTCAATCAGTTTCTATTTCCAAAATGGCTACTTTGGTAACTTATGAGCTGCCTTAGCCCTTTGTGGGAAATAGCATTAAGCTCAGGCAGAGAACACCTTGGCTTATAGGTTTCAGGCATTCACAGCTTTTTTTTTTTTTTTTTTTGAGACAGAGTCTGACTTTGTCATCCTTAGTAGAGTGCTGGGGCATCATAGCTCAAAGCAACCTCAAGCTCTTGGACTCAAACAATTCTCTTGCCTCAGCCTCCCAAGTAGCTGGGACTATAGGCACCTGCTACAATGCCCAGCTATTTTCAGAGACGGGGTCCCGAACCTATGAGCTCAGGCAATCCACTCACCTCGGCCTCCCAGAGTGCTGGGATTACAGGTGTGAGCCACCTCGCCTGGCCTGCATTCACAGCTTTTAAAAAGTCTCTCACAGTCCTCATTTGTGGTGCCAATGGCATTTTTTTAAAAAGGTAAAATATTATAGACATAGAAGTAAATCATCAGTTGTCTTTTTTTCCCATTATTTTACTTTCCCCAATCAGGCCCCCAAATTTTAACCAAAATGATCCTACTCATCTCCCTTCTTTTCCACCCTAACCCTCCCACCCCAAATAATACACCAGTAATAACCAAAAACTACACACCTACTACACTGTAAAAATGCAGAACTAACACTACTGGGAAGAAGGCTGTGGGTTGTGACGATGTTCTTTGAAGGTCTACAGTTTTGCTTTCCCACACACCCAATTCTGCAAGTTTTGTCCTTAGAGAAGGCCTTTTGCTTTTCTTAGCAAAGTACAGAATGAGTTGCCTTGAAACACTTATTCTGCTTCCCATACAGCTTGAACAGCTTTAAAGCACTTTGGGCTGCTGTAGGGTACAGAAACTATACTGGCTCTTCAAAGGATGTCTTCTTAAACCACCCCTATGGTGTCAAGACAAGTAAAATTCCTTCCCTCCCCACTTGAAACCCACAGTCAGATGTAACAGGGGCTGGTACTTCAGGAAAGTTAATTCTTCTTCTTTTCTGTCATCATTCTAACAGAAAACAAACGGTTGGAGTAAAATATATGGAGAAGGGTAGGAATGTCACATCAGCCTTTCTTCACAGAAGAGCATGAAAACATGTGGGCCCTTGACATTGGTTTCCTTGGCAGGGACCAGGTCAGCCTCATCAGCGTTTTTCCATTTCATTAGGAACTGAGCTCTCCACTGGAGTTTGCAACTCCAATAATCCGCTCCGGCTCCAAAACCGGGGCAAAATCTCGTGACTTTTCTTACTCCTCATTTCTTTGGTTTGCTCTGCTCTCCCTCATCTTCAGATCAGAATCAGCTTTGCGCCTCCTCTTTGATTTATTTCTGTTTCATGTGCCGTTTGCTGTGACTGCAGAAACTCAGCAGTGAGGTCAGGGCAATCCAGGTTCTCTTCTGGCTCCCTTGTGTTGTCCTCATCGGAGAAACTCTTCCACTTTAGGAAGTACTCCACTTTGCCCTTTACCCCTCAACAGGCGAGAACTTTTCCCGCCATATTCTTCTTCCTCCTCTTCTAGCACCTCCTCTACTTTCTTCTTGCTTTGTTTCTTCCCTGTAGTGCCCACCAGCTTTCTGGCGCATAGGGTGACGCCGCTCAGAGCAGCACCCCCAAACCCGAGAGGAATCAGCTACTAGCTTGTCACGTGGGGCCAGCCAGAGGAATGGCGCCGAGGAAAACAACAAGCCCAGTGGCCGTGGTGGAGGCCCTCCGCTATTCGGTGTACTGCAGGTGCCAGCCAACCACCCTCTTCTCTGCTTCTCGCCTTTTTGTTCTTTTTGAGATAGTTTCACTCTGTTATCCAAGAGACAGTGCCATGACATCAGCCTAGCTCACGGCAACCTCAAACTCCTGAGTCCAAGCGATTTTCCTGTCTCAGGCTGCAGAGTGGCTGGGACTACAGGTGCCCACCACCACACTCTGCTAATTTTTCTATTTTTAGTAGAGACGGGGTCTCACTCTTGCTCAGACTGGTCTCCAACTCTTGAGCTTAAGGGTTCCTTCTGCTTTGGCCTCCCAGAATGCTAGGATTACAGGACTCAGCCACTGCTGGGCCGGCATTCCTTTCCATTCTTTCTATTATATTTTATTCATTTTCATTTTTTCTTTCTATTCCTTTTTATTCATTACTTCTGCATTCTGTTACCTTCTCTTTAATTTCAGTCTGCCCCATTTCCACCCACCCCATTTCATTCCTGTTCTTTCCATCCAATATTTAACCCATTGCATCCATTCTACTTCCTACCAGTCCATTACTTTCTATTCAATGTCATTATTTACATTCGTGTTTGATTGGCTTTCATTGCATTCCATTTCTTCTCATTTTTTTTTAATCTTCATTTACTTTTCTATTTCCTTTTTTCTCCACCCTTCCTCTTCCCCATCCTTTCCATTAAATTCTATTTCACTGTTTTCTCTTTCTTTCCATTCTGTTCTATTCTTTTCCCTTTTCATTCCTCTCAAATCCATTCCACTTGATTCTATTCCACTGTACTCCCCTTCTTTTCCTTACATCCTCTCCTTTCATGCCCTTCATGGCACTCCATTCCCCCTCCATCAATGACATGTGACAACATGTGTGGAGTGTCACCAACCAGGGAAGCTCACTCAATCCTGGATTTTTACAGAGGGTCAGTCACATAGGCCTGTGTGACTCCCAGAAGGACAGACGGTATCCTCCATAAATTACACTGTTAGTATCCTATACCTATCTTGACAAACTGGCCTTGGACCTTTATTTAGTCAACAAGTATTTATTGAGCAACTATGATACACTACACTCTTACAGTTAGAACATTACAAGAGCTCAGCTCCTGGAGCTGGCCAAAGGCTAATCATGAAAACAGGTCTTTCTTGGGAATGTATATACAGGCTTTAAGCAATCTCAGCCTGTTACATCAAGCCCAAGGAGAGCAGATAAAGACAGGGAAGAGCATGGGCTGACAGCTGAGTCCTGGTTCCCTTCAATGTTTACAGGAGAAATCGAGCAAAAGAGAGTATTAAAAGAAAAAACCAACCACCAATAAGAAACTTTGGTGGGGGGGGGGTAAAGATTACATTTCAAGTAGCAATAATTTGTTATCGTTAAAGATCAGAATTTCAGTAAGGAAAACCACAAGAACGCTTTTACAAGCATTTAAAAACAATCTAAAAATACCATATTTTTATGCAGTAGGGCTCCAATTTACAGCTTCCTCTATGGTAGGGTGAAAATCAACATCACAATGATCTCATAGGGTGACTGGGCCAGTTAATGCGATTAACAAAGAGCCAAGGACGTTTATTTAGTCAACAAGTATTTATTGAGCAACTATGATATACCAGATACTGCTTTTTTGTTTTGTTTTTTAGATGCTGAGGATAGAGCAGCGATCAACACAGACTTGCTTCTCCTTATGGAATTGACATTCTAGCGATAAAGACAAATAGAAATAGACCAGATAAATACTTGCTTCTCCTTATGGAATTGACATTCTAGCGATAAAAACAAATAGAAATAGACCAGATAAATACCTAAAATATATAGTGTGCTAGACAGTTAAAAGTTCTCTAGTGAAAAAATAAAGATGAAGTGGGGAGGCAGGATGAATATGGGGATGGAAGGGTTTGTTTGCAATTTTACAAAGAGTGGTCGGACAACCCTTCATGAGAGGTGACAGCCCCCTAACCACCAGACAGTGAGAGCCAAGTGAATCCCTCAGAGGAAGAACCAGCCAGGCAGCGGGAACAGCACACTGCAGAGGCCCTGTAGCGGGAGCCTCCTCGATCTGTCCGAGAATGGGGAAAGTAAGCTAGGCAAATAGGCAGGAGATGCGGTGAAGAGAAAAGGGGAGGGTTAAAGAATAGATCCTTAAGGTCTCGTAGGCAGAGAAAGAACTCAAATTAAAAGACACTAACACATTCTTCCTATTTTACTACTAGTACGTATAAAAACATCAGATTCTTCTTCTTCTTCTTCTTTTTTTTTTAGAGACAGAGTTACTCCTCTGTCACCCTCGGTAGAGTGCCGTGGCGTCACAGCTCACAGCAACCTCCAACTCCTGGGCTTAGGCGATTTCCTTGCCTCAGCATCTGGAGTAACTGCCAGGACGACTCCCGGGCGTGAATCCGGGAGAGCCACCCTCTCCCAAGTCGGCCACTCTCCACGAGTCGCTGGTCTGGCCTCAGTCCCCTAGTACCGGTCCTTGTCACAGTGCCCGACCCCGCACCGTGGTACCCAGACGCGGACCCCACTTCGCTTCTGGCCGCGTCCAGGTCCGCGTCCTGGAGGAGCAGGAATACCGCCTGCGCCGCTGAGGCGTCTGGGAGTTGTAGTTCCAACTTGCTGAGCCCAAACGCACTTCCGGGTTCGTCCAGAAGCGCAGCCATTGTCCCGAGCGCCGACACTTGCTGTCGCCCCGCAACTCGGTCCTTCGGAGTTAACCCCGAGCGGCCTTGCGGATGCTGAGTAGGCGAGGGGAACTAACTAGCCTAACCCGAGTCGGTCGTGCTGCAGAATCCGAGTTCGTCCCGTCGCAAAGCGGTGACGGGCACTAAGGCGTTGACAGGCCCAACCTGAGCTACTGGCCCGCGGGTTCCCAGGTTAGTTGGGGGTGCGGCGGGACAACGCTGCTTATCCCGTGCGCGCCTCCGCAGGCTCTAGATTGGCAGCTGGAAGCGGAGGAGGGCGTGGATGGGCGACCTGGCGTCTGCGCAGCGTGGGTAGCAGGTTAGCGTCTGATCACCTAGGTTGATGGAGATACCGAGGTGGCTGCAGATTACGCAACTCCGCTGTGCGCGCGGGTGGTTGGTCAGGTGTTGCTCTTGTCTGGGCCCTTGGATACTCAGGTTGGTGGAAAACAGGACACATGCGCTGATGGGGTGGGGATCCTGAGGACCCCCCCTCCTCAAATGCCAGGTCTGTTTAATGGAGAGCTTGAGGACGTCCAGGTTGCTGGAGCACTTAATTGGAGATTGTGGTTCCTGAAGCAGAGAGACTGTGCCATTGCCCCCATAACTCTTGAGCAGGTATTTGGGTAGAAAGTATAGGCAGGTGGTAAGATGCTGGGGAGGAGGCTCTGGGACCCTGGGGCAGACACCGCTCTTCGTCAAGGCCAGGAAACGCTCTGGTTCGTGGAGAGTCCAGGTTGGAGTTGCAGATTCTTGCCCCAAGAAACGTAGTGTTACTTCAGGGAACTCTCTGTGGGAAACGCCCAGATTGAAGGAGGGTATGAGGGCCTAGAGGCAGGTCCTATTCTGGTTCTGTTGCAGTTTCAGATCTGAGGACACACAAATTGGTAGACTGACTAGGTTAGAGCCCCAAGCCCAGGAAGGTGTTGGGGTGGGAATCTGGGCTAGTGCTGTAATGTTAGGGCCCAATAGACTTCAGAATGGTGGGACCAGGGCTGGGTGCAGCTGAGCTCTGGGATATGCTTTAGGAAGTGGGAGGCCCTCTGCAATTGGTTGCTGGAAGAATGAGTTTGGCTGATGGAAGGGTAGGATCAGTTCTAATTACTGAATTAATTCCTGAGAAGGGTGGAACTGTGTCCCAGGCTTCTTACATTTAGGCAATAGGTGTAATTCTGCGCCATCAATCCCAGAGCCTTGCTGGGGAAGGGTGCATACTAGTGGTCCCCAAAATGCTGCATGTTTGTGGGATCTCAGAACTCAGTGGCATAGGATACAGGTGGATTAGTGCTGCGGATCTTGATGGTGGTGATGGTGGGGAAGAAAGCACCACCTTTGTGTGAACATGAGGTGAGTTTGTAGGTAGGTGATCCAGAAGCCCAAGTTAGTGAAGGAGCCAGGCTGGAGCTGTGGAGACTTGGCCTGGAAGAGGGACTGAGGGGCTTCCTGTGCATGTATGGTATTTGGGCAGCAGTCTGGGCAGGAAGTGCTAAAGCATATTTGCCATGGAGAATTCATCCTGCGTCTTGGGAGTAGGGACTAGTGGGGAGGAGACACAACAGTGCCAGTGGACCTGAATGCTGTACTCAAGGCTTCTCCTCTCAGTGCAGCTCAGAATCTCAGCACACTGCTATACCCAGAGGACAGCATGGAAGAGCAGAATGAGAAGTGCCCAGGGCCCCTAAAGGCCTGCGTGCAGGTGAGTGGAGCCACCCTTTCTAGACAGACTCAGAGCTTGCTGCCACCCAAGCCGCCCAGCCTGACCCTCTGGACTTGGGAGGCTGTGACTCTCCAGCTCTCTTCATAGCCTTTTAGGGACTTTTGGTCCCTCACGGCCAATAGGCTTCTAACACTTAGAGAGTACACATTTTATGACTCTCCCTGCTACGTTACTTCACATTTTTGGCCCAGGTAACTCTTTCTGGGAGGAATTGGATGTTCTGAAACAAAAGCCCTTAGAATTCTCATTCCCTGTTGGCTAGCAGTTCACAGCTTTGTTTGAGAATGAGCGATTTGAAATATCCTAAATGTGTAAGAAATTATGATAGTTAAAATGTTAAGAGTATAGTTAAATGGATTATAGTAAGACCATGGAATGGAATGCACTGTAGTCATTGCAGTTGAGATGATAATATATACTTACTGACAGGAAAGATATTTAAAGATATTTATGACCTAGGTTAAGTAAATAGCATTTAGAAATCATCACCTTTTCTTTTTTTTTTTTTCTTTTTGTAGAGACAGAGTCTCACTTTATTGCCCTTGGTAGAGTGCTGTGGCGTCACACAGCTCACAGCAACCTCCAACTC
>CAUYRH010121119.1:0-20434 GCA_963574655.1 Perodicticus potto | reverse complement strand
TGAAAGTGAAACAATAAAAAAATGAGTAATATTAGACAATTTTAGAAAGCCACACAGAGCCAGGCCAACTTTTTTTTTTTTTTTTTTTTTTTTTGTAGAGACAGAGTCTCACTTTATCGCCCTCGGTAGACTGCTGTAGCGTCACACAGCTCAGAGCAAACTCCAACTCCTGGGCTTAGGCGATTGTCTTGCCTCAGCCTCCTCAGTAGCTGGAACTACAGGCGCCCACCACGGCGCCCGGCTATTTTTCTGTTTTGCAGTTCGGCCAAGGCCGGGTTTGAACCCGCCACCTTCAGTATATGGAACCGGCAACCTACTCGATGAGCCACAGGCGCCGCCCCCAGAACCAGGCCATCTTAAACATGCTATGGTTCAGGCTAAAAATATAACAACCTAGGAAAGCTGACCACACAGGGAGCTTCATGTACTTTGCTTTGTCATCCCTCATTTTATAGGAATTGAAAGCAGAAAAGATAAGTAACTTGCCCAAGCCCTCACAATAAACTGTGGCATGAAAATTCAAACTTAGGGATCGGTGCCTATGGCTCAACGGGCTAAGGCGCCAGCCACGTACACCTGAGCAGGCAGGTTCGAATCCAGCCCGGGCCTGCCAAACAACAATGACGGCTGCAAACAAAAGATGGCCGGGCGTTGTGGCAGGCGCCTGTAGTCCCAGCTACTTGGGAGGCAGAGGCAGGAGACTCACTTGAGCCCAGGAATTGGAGGTTGCTGTGGGCTGTGATGCCATAGCACTCTATCCAGGGTGACAGCTTGAGGCTCTGTCTCAAAAAAAAAAAAAAAAAAGAAAAGAAAATTCAAACTTAGATCTGGTTCTGCTGTCTGTGCTCTTACATTTTCTTGCCCCTCTTTATAGAAGTAACAGGGTAAATTAAGTTGCTACTGTGATTGCTAAAACTGTCCAAGGATGGCTTTACTCCAACATCATCCCAAAACAACCTTGACTTTTTCTTTGCTTTCTTTCTTTCTTTTTTTTTTTTGAGACAGAGTCTTGCTCTTTTGCCCAGGTAGAAGGCAGTGGGGTCATCACAGCTCCCTGCAACCTCAAGCTCCTGGGCTAAAATGATCTCCTGCCTCAGCCTCCCAAATAGCTGCGACTACAGGCACATGCCACCATGCCCAAATAAGTTTTCTATTATTTTTATTTATTTATTTATTTGAGACAGAGTCTCAAGCTGTTGCCCTAGGTAAAATGCTGTGGCAACACAGTTCACAGCAACCTCCAACTCCTGGGCTCAAGTGAGTCTCCTGCCTCAGCCTCCCAAGTAGCTGGGACTACAGGCGCCCACCACAACGCCCAGCTATTTTTTGGTTGCAGCCGTCATTATTGTTTGGCAGGCCCGGGCTGGATTTGAACCCGCCAGCTCAGGTGTATGTGGCTGGTGCCTTAGCCGCTTGAGCCACAGGCGCCGAGCCTCTATTATTTTTAGAGCTCTTACTCAGGCTGGTCTTGAAGTCCTGAGCCTAAGCTTAAGCCTCCCTATCCTCTTACCTTGAATTTCCAGAGTGCTAGGATTATAGATGTGAGCCACTGTACCCGGCCAGCAACTTTGGTAATTTTTAATACATATTTGAAATCCTGATGCTATAAAAGGGGAAACTTGAGTAGCAACAATAAAGGATCTGAGCAATCACTAGTAAGGTAAATAATTATAAATTACAATAAACAAACTGAAATCATGGTTTATAAAAGTAGTCATTTGTGAAATCAGTTTACCTGAATAAATTTCCCAGAAGCTGCCTGCCTCCAGGTATTAAGATAAAATCAAATTCTTGAATTGCTAAGGACACTATCTAAGCAATAAAAATTCTATCATAGCTATATAGCAAGTCCCCTTCCCCCCTCCCTTTTTTTTTGAGACAGAAGTCTTATTAAATCATCCTGGGTAGAGTACCACGGCATCATAATTCACAGCAACCTCCTACTCCTGGGCTTAAATGATTCTCTTGCCTCAGCCTCCCAAGTAGCTGGGACTACAGCACCTGCCAAACGCCTGGCTATTTTTATGTTACATTGCTATTTAGCTGGTCCGGGTCAGGTTCAAACCCACCAGGCTCAGCATATGTGGCTTGCCTCAGTGTATGTAACCATTGTGCTACGGGTGTCAAGGCCCCCCCACCCCCAGGCTTTTTCTCACTTTGTTGCCCTCAGTAGAGTGCCATGGCATCAACAACTCATAGCAACCTCAAATTCTTGGGCTCAAAGCAATTCTCTTGCCTCAGCTTCCGAAGTAGCTGGGACTACAGGCACTTGCCAAAACACTCCACTATTTTTTGAGATAAGGTCTCACTCTTGCTCAGGCTGGTCTCAAAATCGTTAGCTCAGCCTCCCAGAGTGTTAGGATTACTGGTGTGAGCCATACACCCAGCAGCAAGCCTGTGTTTTTAACAACCAGCTGGTTCCACCCAACTTAACAAACAATGCAATTATTTTATTTTATTTTAGGCTAGTCAAGTAAAGCAGTGAGAGTGGAGACGGTATAATTATTTTAAAGTAATCTCCACACACAGAAATGGCTGCTATATATATATCTATATATACACACACACACAAACACACGTGTATATACACACACACACACACACACACACACACACACACATATACATACATATATACTTTTTTTTTTAAGAGAGTCTCATTTCATCACCCTCGGTAGAGTGCCGTGGCATCACAGCTCACAGCAACCTCCAGTTCTTGGGCTTAGGCGATTCTCTTGCCTCAGCCCCTCAAGTAGCTGGGACTATAGGCACCAGCCACAATGCTATTTTTTTGTTGCAATTTGGCCAGGGCTGGGTTCGAACCCACCATCCTCAGTATATGCGGCCGGCACCCTACTCACGGACCCACAGGCACCGCTATAAATATGTATGTGTGTGTGTGTGTGTGTGTTTATTTTTTTTTTTTTTTTTTTGAGACAGACCCTCAAGGTGTCACCCTGGGTAGAGTGCTGTGACATCACAGCTCAGAGCGACCTCCAACTCCTGGGAGTGATTCTCCTGCCTCCACCTCCCAAGTAGCTGGGACTACAGGTGCCCGCCACAACACCCGGCTATTTTTTGGTTGCAGCCGTCATTGTTGTTTGGCGGACCTGGGCTGGATTCAAACCCGCCAGCACAGGTGTATATGGCGCCTTAGCTGCTTGAGCC
The DNA here is from genome assembly GCA_963574655.1 of Perodicticus potto. Lineage (NCBI taxonomy): Eukaryota > Metazoa > Chordata > Mammalia > Primates > Lorisidae > Perodicticus > Perodicticus potto. The sequence goes on along the minus strand of CAUYRH010121119.1, from coordinate 17,266 downwards.
ACAGAAGCTGAGCCTACATTTTTTTTTTTTTTTGAGATAGACTCTCATTATGTCGTCCTCAGCAGAGTCCTGTGGTGTCACAGCTCACAGCAACCACAAACTCTTGGGCTCAGTGATTTTCTTGCCTCAGACTCCCAAGCAGCTGAGGCTACAGGTGCCCGCCACAACGCCCAGCTATCTTTTGTTGCAGTTATCGTTGTTTAGCTGGCCAGGGCCGGGTTCAAACCCGCAACCCTCCATATATGTAGCTGGCGCCCTAACTATTGTGCTACAAGTGCTATATTTTTATTCGAACTTATATAAGTTCAAATGCTGAGAAGTACTATATAAATAAAGCAAACTGTGGGAATATAGGGTTAAAACTTCATTCTTAGTTCCCAGAAATAAGAATCAAGTTTAAGACCCCATTTAAAGATTAAGATTTTTGTTTAATGACAGGTTCATAGGAAGATCATTTTATGCAGGCCAGGTGGGGTGGCTTATACCTATAATCCTAACACTCTAGGAGGCTGAGGCAGGTAGATTCCTTGAGCTCAGGAGTTTGAGACCGGCCTGAGCAAGAGTGAGACCTGGCCTCTATTACAAACAGAAAAACTAGCCGGGGGTACTGGCACAAGCCTATAGTCCCAGCTAGTCTGGAGGCTGAGGCAAGAAAATTGCTCAAGCCCAAGAGTTCAAGGTTGCTATGAGCTACGATGCCTATGACACACGACACTCTATCCAGGGCAACATAGTAAGATTCTGGCTCAAAAACAAAGAAAGTTCCAGGCGGCACCTGTGGCTCAAAGGAGTAGGGTGCTGGCCCCATATACCAAAGGTGGTGGTTCAAACCCGGCCCTGGCCAAAAACTGCAAAAAAAAAAAAAAAAAAAAAAGAAAGTTCCTTTTTCCACTTCCAGGGTCACCGTCTAGAGGCACTTACAATAGTTCAGCGTTTGGCAAACCATTGTAGGCCTTCCTACAATACAGCCTCTAACACAGTGGTTCTCAACCTTCCTAATGCCGCAATCCTTTAATACAGCTCCTGTGGGTCGCGACCACAGGTTGAGAACCACTGACAAAACCAGGCTGTCCCGAACCCCTGGTAATAGAATTGTTTTCCTTTATACCAAGAAGGTTGGGAAAGCAATAAAATCTGCATGTGGTGTTGTGTCCAGGCAGACTTCCAGGGGTTAGCGTGTGAGACCTAAAGTTCTTATGAGGTCGTCTACAACAAAAAAACGTGTCAGCAGGGCCTATGGTGGTTCCACGTGTGCGACATGTGCTTGTGACAGGATCAAGCCTGCTTTCCTTATTGAGGAGTAGAAAATCCTTTTGCAAGTGTTGAAGGCATAAGCACAGCGTCAGAAAGCTCAATAAGAAAATGAAGCTTTTTTGGGGGGAGAGGGGGGCCTGTGGCTCAAATGAGTAGGGCACCAGCCTCATATACCGGGAGTGGTGGGTTCAAACCCAGCCCCAGCCAAAAAACTGCAAAAACAAAAACAAAACAAAACAACAAAAAAAATAAAATGAAGCTTTTTTGAGTAATAAAAATTAAAAGACTTAAAAAAAAAAAGGTCTTTATGTGCAAAGCAGGGGCAAGTGTACTTTCCACTTAAATTTGTTGTGAACCTAAACTGCTGTAAAAAATAAAGCCTATTTTGGCTCGGCGCCTGTGGCTCAACGGGCTAAGGCGCCAGCCACGTACACCTGAGGTGGCGGGTTCGAATCCAGCCCGGGCCTGCCAAACAACAATGATGGCTGAAACTAGAAAATAGCCGGGCGTTGTGCGGGCACCTGTGGTCCCAGCTACTTGGGAGGCAGAGGCAAGAGACTCGCTTGAGCCCAGGAATTGGAGGTTGCTGTGAGCTGTGACGCCATAGCACTCTATCCAGGGAGACAGCTTGAGGCTCTGTCTCAAAATAAATAAATAAATAAATAAATAAATAAATAAATAAATAAATAAATAAAGCCTATTTTAAAAAGTCTTTAAAAGGATAGCAATTTACTGTATCTTATGTCCACTTGTAAATCTAGCTCTTTGATATTATCAGAGTCAATTTCTGTTCTAGGAAATATAATTATGCTCTTGAGTTCACTTTGTGGCCTTCCTTCTTCAAAAGTCAATTTTGACAAATTATCAACCACCAGAATAAAACTCCTCCAAAGATACTGAGCCCTCAGAAAAAAAAATCTTTTATGTTGAAGTAAGAGAAATACATACACTAGTTTGGCCTTTCAACTGATAAGTTTTTTTTTGTTGTTTTTTTTTTTGAGACTTTGTCACCCTGGGTAGACTGCCATGGAGTCATAGCTCACAGCAACCTCAAACACTTGGTCTCAAGTGATCCTCTTGCCTCAGTTTTTCATTTTTAGTAGAGACAGGGTTTCACTTTTCCTCAGGCTGTTGCTGAACTCATGAGCTCAAGCAATCCACTTGAGTGCTAGGATTACAGGTGTGAATCACCATGTCTGGTCAAACTGCTAAGTTTTAAAGATCATACACTAATGTAAACTGAGAAATGCAAAATAATGCAACAGAAAGAAAAAAACCAAAGAAAAAAGAATTTTTTTTACCTTGTCCGTATTAAGAAAACAAACAGGATTGTTTGGCTCAAATACTTTAATCAGCCAAGGATTATCGGAATAATCAGCATACAATTCCAGTTCCAGCTTCACATCTTTAAAGTTAGGAAGGTCTATCACTGCATTGGCTACTTTCTCTGATCCACACTCCAGCTTTCCTTCATAGGTCAGCTTATTACTTAAGGACATAATTTTACTAAGGAAATTAAAAAAAAAAAAAATTTGGTTTGTGTAGATGTAAACAAATATAAAAGCCATTCGTAGCTAACAATGTTACAAATACCTGTTCATTCTGTACTGCACAGTTAACTGCACAACAGCATTCTTATTCTGCTCCAGCCTCTTGAACAAGCTTTCAGTCATGCCAAGAGCTCTGTCAACAAATCAAATCCAAGCTTATCAATGTAAATACTAAAACTGTCCCTTAAAAACAATCCAGTTGAGTGGGAAAAGGAAGAGCAGAGAGAGGGAAGAAGCGAGGGGGGTGGGGCCTTGGTGTGTGCCACACCTTTTGGGGGCAAAACACGATTGTAAGAGAGACTTTACCTAACAAATTCAATCAGTGTAACCTGGTTTCTTGTACCCTCAATGAATCCCCAACAATAAAAAAAAAAAAAAAAAAAAAAAAAGAATCCAGTTGAAAATGAAAACTGAATGTCTACCCACCTTGCTTCTTGGTTTAGCACCAGAGGAGGAAGCTGCTGATGATCCCCCACCAACACAAATCTCCGAGAAAAAAAAAGTGGTCCCAGACAAACTGGTTGGCTAATTTGAGAGGCTTCATCCACAATACAGAAATCAAAAGTTTTACGGGAAAATACTGGATGGTTTATTCCCATACATGTTGTTGCAACTATAAGCTAAAAATAAATAAAGAAAATACATGAATTATTTAATACGTAAATTTTTTTTTTTTTTTTTGAGACAGAGCCTCAAACTGTCACCCTGGATAGAGTGCAGTAGCATCACAGCTCACAGCAACCTCCAATTCCTGGGCTCATGTGAGTCTCCTGCCTCTGCCTCCCAACTAGCTGGGACTACAGGCACCCGCCACAATGCCCGGCCATTTTTTGGTTGCAGCCGTCATTGGTGTTTGGCGGGCTGGGCTGGATTCAAACCCGCCAGCTCAGGTGTACGTGGTTGGCGCCTTAGCCGCTTGAGCCACAGGCACCGAGCCAACATGAAATTATTTTAATATATATATGTAAGACTAAAATATCTCAAAATAAAAAGTTTTAAAGTCAACGACACTTTACAAGAAAACTTGGATACAGAAAAAAAAAAAATAAAGAAACAAAAAGTTGACCAGAAATACATCTTACCCTTAAAAAGAAAAAAAAAAAAAAAAGAAATACATCTTACCCACTACAAAATTTATCAACAATTGGTATAGACATTAGATAAAAACATATTATTAGATAAAGAATTTGAAGAACATCCTATTAAATCTAATTTAAGTAAATTTTTAAAGACAGGCGTATCAGTTAAGGTAGCTGTGCACTGTGGCACACGCCTGCAGTCCTAGCTACTTGGGAAGTTGAGGCAGGAGAATCACTTGACCCTGGAGTTCAAGGCCAGCCTAGGCAACATAGAGACAACATAACATTGTCTCTTAAAAGATTTGCAGTAAAAACAGACATTAAAGAAAAATAAAATAAGAATTAGATTCCATATAAAAGCCTAGAAATACTTATCATAAGATTGTTTTTTCCTTTTTTTAAGACTGTTAAGTATTGTTGCTTCTGATTCAAATTCAGTAAAATATCCTGATTATTAGTAGTTTTCTAGGACATCTCAAGCTAGAAAAAGGGAATAATAAACCAAAAACCTCATTTTAGTTCAGAAGGAAACAGCAAACTATAACTTAATGAATTGGTTCTATTATAGATATAAATTAATCAGGGGCAATCTAGTCAATGTGAATATATTTCCTAGAGTATCATTTCTCCTCTTATTCTGGCTACAAAAATTATTATACATATTATTATACAGTAATTGTACTTACTTGACTATTGTACAGTTCTTCTAGAAGAGCTAAGGATTTAATGGACTTTGATCTGCAAATTTCTTCCTCTGTAAATTTCTGGATATCTGGATGAACCTTCTGAGTCTGACCCAAACGCAAAAATCCTATTTTAAACTTAGCTAACTTCAAGAGAATATTGTCAACAGCAGAGTGTGTATAGCTCGTCAACAAAACACTAAAACCACAGGCATAAAGGATTCTTACCTAATAATGGAGAAGATAAAGAAAAACAGCATTACTTTTAATTCCAAGTAATGTTTAACACGCTTACATTTTCCAAACATTAGGAAGCACACTTAAGAGCTGAGCCAGTAACATTTTTTAAAATTATAAAGCCAAAATATATTATAAAAATTAGATGGTATTATATTAAAGATGTTTAATTGATAATAAAATTGAATGCATGTAAATGTCTTATAATGTCTGGTACACACTATCAATAAGTATTTGCTGCCATCATCATCATTATGATTATTCTAAGACTGTTTAGAAATTTACTGACATAAAAAATAGTAAACAAGGCTCGGCACCTGTGGCTCAACGGGCTAAGGTGTCAGCCATGTACAACTGAACTGGTGGGTTCGAAGCCCGGGCCCGCCAAACAACAATGATAGCTGCAACCAAAAAATGGCCGGGCATTGTGGCGGGCGCCTGTAGTCCCAGCTACTTGGGAGGCAGAAGCAGGAGACTTGCTTGAGCCCAGGAATTGGAGGTTGCTGGGAGCTGTGATGCCACAGCACTCTATCCAGGGTGACGGCTTGAGGCTCTGTCTCAAAAAAAATAAATAAGTAAAAACAAGAAAAAATCTATTGAAACCATCTCTGAGTAACTTTATCATTTTTAAAGGGAAAGGAAAACACAGTGATATATATATCACATACCATTTACAGAAAAAGACCTTAAAAAATCTGAATGCAAGAAATCTTAAACATGACTAGTTATGAGATGCAAGAAGTCTAAAACATGACAACTGTTTATGATTCATTTTTTTTTTAAAAAGAGACAGAGTCTCACTTTGTCACCCTCGATACAGTGCCATGACATCAAAGCTCACAACAACCTCCAGCTCTTGGACTTAGGTGATTCTCTTGCCTCAGCCTCCCGAGTAGCTGGGACTACAGGTGCCTGCCACAACATCTGGCTATTTTTTTGTTGCAGTTTGGCTGGGGCTGGTTTGAACCTGTCACCCTTGGTATACAGGGCTGGCGCCCTACTGACTGAGCCACAGGCACTGCCCTATGATTCAGTTTTGAATTTTCACATCATTCTAAAAAGTTACTCTGAAATAAAGATATTTTCAATTAAAACTCAGGCTTTTTTTTTTTTTTTGTAGAGACAGAGTCTCACTTTATCGCCCTTGGTAGATTGCCGTGGCATCACACACCTCACAGCAACCTCCAACTCCTGGGTATGCGATTCTCTTGCCTTAGTCTCTCGAGTAGCTGGGACTACAAGCACCTGCCACAACGCCCAGCTATTTTTCTGTTTTTTGCAGTTCGGTCGAGGCTTGGTTTGAACCCAGCACCTTCGGTACATGGGGCCGGGGCCCTACTCGATGAGCCACAGGCACCGCCCTAAAATTCAGCCTTTTTGATATTACATTTCATATCCTCTGGATTGATTTATATATTTCAGAGAAGCTGATGTAAATATTTAGTTTTTAAGCAAAAGAATAATAACCTTACGAGAGTACATATTGTAGTTGTTTTTCCTGTTCCAGGCATGCCAACGATGAGTGTGTAGTCTTTTGAAAGTAGTACCTTTTTCATTGCTTGTCTCTGAGGCTTATTCAAACCTACATTTAAATTAAAAATAACATGGAAAAAGAATTTCAATGAACAAATTAGTTTTTTTTTTTTTTTTTTTTTGCTACCCTCTACACCTTGATATAGTATTGCGATGTCATAGCTCATAGCAACCTCAAACTCTTGGGCTCTAGTGATCTTCTTGCCTCAGTCTCCTGAATAGCTGGGGCTATAGGTGCTGACCAGGATGCCTGGCTACTTTTTGTATTTTTAGTAGAGACAGGTCTCACTGTTGCTCAGACTGGTCTCAAACTCCTGAGCTCAAGCAATCTGCCCATCTCAGCCCGTCTCAGCCTCCGAGAATACTAGCATTATAGCCATGAGCCAATGCTCCTGGCCTTACATCTTTTCAAAGGAGAAAAAAAAGTCACCATGCCATTAAATAATATATAAACTATTATACTTCCAAAGAATCCTGGTCAGAACATTGTAATCGCCAAGTCTAATCAACATTAAGATACAAACTATACTCTGGGAGGCTGAGGCAGGTAGACTGCCTGAGCTCAAGGGTTCAAGACCAGCCTGAGCCACAGCGAGACCCCCATCTCTAAAAATAGCAGGGTGTTGAGGCAGGGGCCTGTACTCACAGCTACTCAGGAGGCTGAGGCAAGAGAATCACTTGAGCCCAAGAGTTTGAGGTTGCTGTGAGCTGTGATGCCATGGCACTCTACCAAGAACGACAAAATGAGACTGTCTCAAAAAAAGTAAATAAGTAAAAATATAAATAAATAAACATATAAAAAAATATTGACTATAGTATAGTTTAAATTAAATAGAACCAAGAAAAATTAATTAAAGCTGAGATGCTGACTATAGCATACCCTTTAGAATACAGGCAACAGTATCCTTTGCATCATGGGGAAGAACAGAACTGAGATAGGGTATAAACTGTGGTTCTTGGAAGTCAATGATTAAATCTCGAAGCTTTTTGCTGAAAGGAAAAAAAAATACTTTTAGTAATATTCAGTAGAAAAGTGGGAGAAATTCAGATTCATTCACGGTTACGAACCTGACATTTGTGTTTTCCATCAATTTAGAAAGATTCCCTAATGGGGTGTCTATATCACAGTTTTTCTCCTCCTGGTCTAATCTGAGCAAAGTTGATTCTGGGAGTATCGACAAATTCCTACAACAGCAAAACAAACATACATGAATGCGTTTCACTTCTTACAGTATGTATGAGAAATATGAAGAGTAAATGGGCCAAAATACCTATTAAAACGCCCCTCATCACACTTGCCAATTTAAGACAAAGCATGAGGCCCTGGCTTGGCAGGGAAAAAAAGGGAAGGAGAGGGCACAAGACACCAAAATAAAATCGATTAATAATCAGGAACAGCAACATTCACTGAAAACTCACTTCACCTTGTAATCCAACATGAACTCACTGCTCCCAGACAGCCTAAGCATGTGGCTCCTCCACTCATGCCGCCTCCAGACTGGAGTACAGGTCTCTATGTGGCTCCTCCACTCATGCCGCCTCCAGACTGGAGTACAGGTCTCTTCCCTGTTGCCTTCTCCCTCTCCTCCACCTGCCCTAGTGTTCCCTAGTCCCTCCCCCGACCCACTGGACTGCTCTTCCTTACTTTACAGTCCAGGCCCTCAAGTAGCTCTAAATCCCTATCTTTAGACCTGACATCACACTCCTTTCCCATGTGGTTCTTCATCTAAGCTTCAGGATCTACACTGTTGTCTTATCCGTCCTCCTTTCTCGGCTTCCCAACCCACACATCCAATCAGTATCTAAACACCAGCTAATTCAACTTTCTAAATACTTACCAAAGTCATTCTGTCCTCTCTGCCTTGCCTTGATTGCCTCTAACCTGGGCCACTACAACAGCTTTTTTTTTTCTTTTTGAGACAGAGTCTCACCCTGTCACCTTCCGTAGAATGCTGTGGTGTCACAGCTCACAGCAACTTCCAACTCTTGGGCTTAGGTGATTCTCTTTGCCTCAACCTCCTGAGTAACTGTGATTACAGGCACCCACCACAACGCTCGGCTATTTTTTGTTGCAGTTTGGCTGGGGCCAGGTTCAAACCTACCATCCTCAGTATTTGGGGCCAGCATCCTACCCAGTGAGCCACAGGCACCGCCTTTTTTTTGAGACAGAATCTTACTATGTCGCCCTCAGTAGAGTGCCATGGTGACACAGCTCATAGCAACCTCAACCTCTTAGGCGTAAGCGATTCTCTTGCCTCAGCCTCCCAAGTAGCTGGGACTACAGGCACCTGCCAAAACATCCAGTTATTTATTTATTTTTTTGGGAGTTGTCACTGTTGTTTAGCAGGCCTGGACTGGATTCGAACTCACCAGCCCTGGTGTATGTATGTGACCAGCACGCTAACCAATGAACTACAATCGAGCCTACAACAGCTTTTTATTCTCTGCTTTCAGTTTTTCCTCCCTTAAATAACTCAATTCTCCACAATGCATCCACAGAAAAAATACAAATCCAATTACTATACATTCTTCTGTTTAAAACCCTTCCATAGGCCAGGCGCAGTGGCTCATGCCTGTAATCTCCGGGAGGCCAAGGTGGGTGGACTGCTTGAGCTCAGGAGGTGAAGACCAGCCTGAGCAAAAAGGAGAGACCATGTCTCTACTACAAACAGAAAAACTTAGGCAACAGGATCGCGTGACCCCAAGAGTTGGACGTTGCTGTGAGCTATGATGCCATGGCACTCTATCCAGGGCGACAGCTTAAGACTCTGTCTCAAAGAAAAACAAAAAAACAAAAGGCTCGGCACCTGTAGCTCAACAGGCTAAGGCACCAGCCACGTACATCTGAACTGGCAGGTTCAAATCCAGCCCCCGGGCCCAACAAACAACAATGGTGGCTGCACCAAAAAAAAAAAAACATGGCCGGGCATTGTGGCGGGTGCCTGTAGTCCCAGCTACTTGGGAGGCAGAGGCAGGAGACTCACTTGAGCCCAGGAATTGGAGATTGCTGTGAGCAATGATGCCACGGTACTCTATCCAGGGTGACAGCTTGAGGCTCTGTCTCAAAAAAAAAAAAAATAAACTTAACATGGTATGTAAGACTTTCTTTGAACAGATCTCTCCAATCACTCTCATCCTTGTATTTTACATTCCAGAAATACTTAATTACCTGCACTTTCCTGAATGTTCCATGTCATACTACTATATCGCACCATGCCTCTATACAATAGGTTCACTTGGTCTGGTATGCTCTTCTCACACTGCTTCACAAGGCTAATTCATTAACCCACAGGATAAAGATCCAGAATTGGCTCTTTCAAAAAGCCCTCCTTGAGCTTCCTGAACTTGGGTTAAAAAGCCTCTCCTTTGTGTGCCCATCAATATGATTTGAACACATCATATTAGATTGAAAATATATGTATGTGTCTACCCACAAGATCAACAAATTCCTCAAGGACTTGCAAAGTACTTAATATATGCTGGGCACTAAATAAATACTGAAAGGGACTGTAGGGAATCCTAACAGATGACAGGAATACTGTGGCTCATAATCCCACATCATGAATCCCAGACTAGTGTTACTGTGGCTCAGTTAGGATTACCAGTTGGTAGGCAACAAGCCCAGACATTTCCATTATGGTTACTCAGACTCACCAATATGGTCACTGAGTACCAATTGCTGACCTCCACATATTAAAAAATGGTGAGGCAGGGAGGTGCCAACAGCACCGTGGTCACGGTGTCGGCCACATACACCAAAGGTTGGCGGGTTCAAACCTGGCCTGGACCAGCTAAACAACAATGGCATTGCAACAACAATAAAAAAAAATAGCCAGGCATTATGGGGGGTGCCTGTAGTCCCTCTACTTGGGAGGCTGAGGCAAGAGATCTGCTTAAGCCCAAGAGTTCGAGGTTGCTGTGAGTTGTGACACCACAGTACTCTACACCCAGGGCGACAGCTTGAGACTGTCTCAAAAAAAAAAGAAAGAAAGAAAAAATGGCGAGGCATATCTACAAGGAAGGCTGGGAAATACAGCCTCGCTGAATGTGAAAGAAGGAATATAGATATTAGTGAATATAGACTTTTGTCTCTGCCAGATTTTCATACAAACTATTCTAACATAAACTGAAAAATATTGTCTCTTTTTAAAAAAGAAATAAAGTAGGCCTGTAATCCCAGCACTCTGGAAGCCAAGGATCACCTGAGCTCATGATTTCGAAATCAGCCTGAGCTAGAACAAAACCCCATCTCTAAAAATAGCTGGGCATTGTGGCGGGTGCCTATTGTCCCAGCTACTCAGGAGGCTAAGGCAAGAGAATCGCCTGAGACCAAGAGTTTGAAGTTGCTGTGAACCAGGGCACTCAACTGGGGGCGATAAAGTAAGACTCTATCTCAAAAATAAAGAAATAAAGTGATGAGTGCCCATAGTACTAAGGAGGAATAAGCTTATAGCTAATACAGAGTAGTATTTATCCTCCCTGCCATACATGTAGTTGTGAGAATTATATAAGATTATGAAAGGTATTATACAAAAGTTTAGCAGTTTGGTAGTTTCCCCCAAAGTATAAAACACAAAAGTGAGCACATGACCCAGCTAACCCACACCTAGGTAACTACCCAGGAAAATGAAAATATGTCCACATAAAAATTTGTATGTGAATGTTCATAGCAATATTATTCAAACAGCAAAAAAGTAGAAACAACTTGAATGCCCATCAGCTGATGATGGATGAACAAAAGGTGATCCTCTCATACAATGGGTACCCAATCATCAGCCACAAGAAGAAATGAGGTATGATACATGCTGAAATGTGGGTGAACCTTGTGAATATTAGGGTAAATGAAGGAAGCCAGACACAAAGGGTCACATGTTGTACAGATCTACTTATACCAAGAATAGATAAAATCTATAGAAACAGAAACCAGATTAGTTATTACGAGGTGCTTAAGGAAAGAAAAGACTGGGAAATGACTGCTTAGTAGGAATGGGTTTTCCTTTTTGGGGGTGATCAAAGTGTCTTAGAACTAAACAGAAGTGATGGCTGGCCAGGTAAAGTGGCTCATGCCTATAATCCCAACACTTTGGGATTCCAAGGCGGGAAGATCAGTTGAGGACTGAGTTCAAGACCAGCCTACTCAACACAGTGCCCGTAGTCCCAGCTACTTGGGAGGCTGAGGTGGGAGAATTGCTTGCTTGCCTCACTGTAGTTCAAGCTATACTAAGCTATAATAGCACCACTGCACTCCAGCTTGGATGACAGAGCGAGACCTTCTCTCTAACAAAAATAAGAAGTAATAATTATACAATACTGACAATGCTAAAATTCACAGTATTATACTAAATTTATGGTATTGGGTGTAGACACATACATGGTTTTTCAACCTAATATAAGTGTTTAAATTGAGGTCACTGTACTAAGTGCCACCGAATTATTACATACATGTTAAAATGATTAATGATCAATTTTATTATGTGAATTTTAACTCAACTTAAAAAAAAGGAACAAAGTACTGATGCTAGGTTAAAAAAAAAAAGAAAATCATCAAAGACCACATTATTATGATTCCATTTATATACACAAAACATACAGAATAACTAAATCTACAGAAACAAAAAGTAAATTAGTGGTTGTCTGGGGCCCAGGGAGAGAAATGAGAAGTGACTGCTAAGGGATCCAGGGTTTCTTTTTGGGGTGATGAAAGCACTCTACAATTGACTGCAGTGATGGCTGCACAGCTCTTGGATATACTAATAGCCACTGCATTGTATACTTTAAATGGATAGACTGTAGCTGTCACCAGAAGATGTAATGTTTCCTTACCTGTCTAATAAACAGGTTATTGTCGTCATGTTAATTCCCTTCACATATCCCCTGGACAAAGCAAACAGTGTTCTTTCTTCTCCACTTAAAATAATTCTGTCACCTGCCATTAGATTTGTGACAGGTATGGAACCACTTTTACGTTGGAAATTATGTAAATATTGTCCATTACCAACTGCCTTTACATTTTTTGTTCTAATCAGGTTTCCAATGCAGTTGCCACTCTCTTCCCTAAGAAGAAGGACAAAAAGAAAAAACTTCCATTTACCTCCCATGTGTAGGTACTGTGTTTGCATTTTTCCCCAATTTAAATGTCCATCTGATCCCTAACAACTAATATTGACCCTGTCATTTTTACATTTTCCACAATCTATAATAAAGTGAGAGAAAAAAATGTACCAAAGCAACTAAATTGTATGTTAGTAAGTATTATGCAAAGATATACAAAATTCTAACATTACAAGTAACTTATTTAAAAAAGGGTTCTAGGCTCGGCGCCTGTGGCTCAATGGGCTAGGATGCCAGCCACGTACACCTGAGCTGGCGGGTTCGAATCCAGCCTGGGCCCGCCAAGGAACAATGACGGCTGCAACCAAAAAATAGCTGGGCGTTGTGGCGGGTGCCTGTAGTCCCAGCTCCATGGGAGGCGGAGGCAGGAGACTCGCTTGAGCCCTCCAATTGAGGAGTTGGAGGTTGCTATGAGCTGTGATGCCACAGCACTCTACCCAGGGTGACAGCTTGAGGCTCTGTCTCAAAAAAAAAATAAAAATAAAAATTAATAAAAAAGGGTTCTACAGGACAATGAGATGTACCGTTTTTTTAAATTTATTTTGAGACAGAGCCTTAAGCTATAGCCCTGGGTAGAGTGCCATGACATCACAGCTCACAGCAACCTCAAACTCCTGAGTTTAAGCAATTCTCTCACCTCAGCCTCCCAAGTAGCTGGGACTATAGGCGCCATCCACAACACCCTGCTATTTTTCGGTTGTAGTTGTCATTGTTTAGGCCGGATTCAAACCCACCAGCACTGGTGTATATGGCTGGCGCCTTAGCCGCTTGAACTACAGGCGCCACCCAGACAGACCTTTAGAAAATTTGAATCCCTATCAAAAATGTACTGAAAGGTTCAGCGCCTATAGCTCAGTGGTTAGGGTGCTGGCCACATACACCGAGACCGGTGGGTTTAAAGCCAGCCTAGGCCTGCTAAACAATGACAACAACAACAAAAAAATACCAGGCGTTGTAGCAGGCGCTTATAGTCCCAGCTACTTGGGAGGCTGAGGCAAGAGAATCACTTGAGCACAAGAGTATGAGGTTACTATGAGCTGTGATGCCACAGCACTCTACCTAGGGTTATATACTGAGACTTTTCCAAAAAAAAAAAAAAATTTTAAAAAATTAAGTAAAACCTCATTAATCTGCAGTCTACCAATATGTAATAATTCACTAGAAGATACATTCAAGTTTATGATGTTAATACTGATTGATGGGAATTTACCAATATTTTTTATTTTTTTAGTAGAGACAGAGTCTCACTTTATCACTCTTGGTAGAGTGCCGTGGCGTCACACAGCTCACAGCAACCTCCAACTCCTGGGCTTAGGAGATTCTCTTGCCTCAGCCTCCTGAGTAGCTGGGACTACAGGCACCTACCACAATGCCCGGCTATTTTTTTGTTGCAGTTTGGCTGGGGTTGGGTTTGAACCCGCCACCCTCGGTATATGGGCCTGGGGCCCTACTCACTGAGCCACAGGCACCGCCCCAACCAATAATTTTTATTATAAGATTTCTTGAGGCATATTTAACTTATAGAAAATACATTACTAACAATGACTGTAGCACACAGCATTTGTAGAAATGGTGCTCTACTTAGAAATGATTCATTGACAACCATTTGGAGTTGTAATGAATAAATGAAATCACATCTTTAACACTCTATATAAGCTGTATTTGTCATGAATTCTAAATCCAATCACACCACAGCTAATCAAAAATACTGAAATTTCACTCACTGTATTAAATAAGCTACTTACATTTTTGAAGTAGGCATTAACCAGATATTTTGGTGGTTCTTTTTGTTATCTTTCGATTGTGACTCCAGGGTTAACATTAGACACCAAAGGCTAAAATATTCTAAGTGCGTAAGCTTCAGATGCTGGGTTTCCTCTTTTATTTTGGGCAGCATGACAACTGGAACTGAATTATGCTCCATCTGTTGTTCGATGGCTCTAAATATAAAGTTTCAAATTAGAGATATGTATAAACAATTTCACTGGCAGACTATAAAATAAAGGTATTTCTTTTATTATTATTTTTTTTTTTTTTGAGACAGGGCCTCAAGCTGTCACCCTGGATATAGTGCCGTGGCATCACAGCTCACAGCAACCTCCAACTCCTGGGCTCAAGCGAGTCTCTTGCCTCTGCCCCCCTATTAGCTGGGACTACAAGCACCCGCCACAACGCCCGGCCATTTTTTGGTTGCAGCCACCATTGTTGTTTGGCAGGCCCAGGCTGGATTCAAACCCGCCACCTCAGGTGTACGTGGCTGGCGCCTTAGCCTGTTGAACCACAGGCGCCGAGCCTAAAATAAAGGTATTTCTAACATGAGTACACCTATATGATGATCATCATAATGCAAAACCACAGCCTATATTTCTACATTTTCTAAGCCATATAGCTTTTCACAAAACAAAATGTGTAACTCAATACTGAGTTATTTTGCTTTCAATTACTATCTCCTTAACAACTTAAGTTTGGCATACTCTAGTCTTCATTCCTATATACAGCAAGTTCTGGTTTTTTGTACAACTGCATTTCTCAAAAACACACAATTTGGGCCTGGCGCCTGTGCCTCAACGGGCTAAGAGGCCAGCCACGTACACCTGAGCTGGCGGATTCAAATCCAGCCTGGGCCCGCCAAACAACAATGACGGCTGCAACCAAAAAATGGCCAGGCATTGTGGTGGGCGCCTGTAGTCCCAGCTACTTGGGAGGCGGAGGCAGGAGACTCACTTGAGCCCAAGAATTGGAGACTGCTGTGAGCTGTGATGCCACGGCACTCTATCCAGGGTAACAGCTTGAGGCTCTGTCTCAAAAAAAAAAAAAAATCACACAATTTGTACACCCAACTCTGTGACGTAAGAAAACATAAAACCAGGGAGAATCATTTAGATTTTGAGGGCAGTGTCTGTGGCTCAAAGGAGTAGGGCACAAGCCCCATATGCCGGAGGTGGCAGTTTCAAGCCCAGCCCCGGCCAAAAACTGTGGCAGGGGATAAGTTTTGATTAATGCCAACTTAAAACATTTTATACACAAACAAACATATTACACAAAAGCACACAAAACAATGAAAATCAGACATAAGATATCAAAGAAATGAGCTTGTGCTACAAGCCCAGAAATAATTCCAAAACCTCTGCAATTAAGACTTGAGATTCACAGTGTTTCTCAACCTGTGGGTCGTGACCAACAGGAACTGTATTAAAGTGTTGCGGCATTAGGAAGGTTGAGAACCACTGCATTAGAAGATGTTAAGAGTACTTTTCATTGGCACCTGTGGCTCAAGAGACTACGGCGCCAGCCACATACACCTGAGCTGGTGGGTTCGAATCCAACCTGGGCTCACCAAACAACAATGATGGCTGCAACCAAAAAAAAAAAAAAATAGCTGGGCATAATCCCAGCTACTTGGGAAGCGGAGGCAGGAAAATCGCTTGAGCCCCGGAGTTTGAGGTTGCTGTGAGCTGTGATGCCAAGGCACTCTACCCAGGGTGACAGCTTGAGGCTCTGTCTGTCTCAAAAAACAAACAAACAAACGAAAAACAAAGAGTATTTTTTACGCCTATAATCCTAGCACTCTGGGAGCCCAAGGCGGGTGGATTTCCTGAGCTCACAGGTTTGAGACCAGCATGAGCCAGGGAGAAACCTCGTCTCTAAAAATAGCCAGGCATTGTGAGGGGAGCCTGTAGTCTCAGCTACTGGGGAGGCTGAAGCAAGAGAATCACTTGTTGCTGTGAGGTATGACATCATGGCCCTCTACCAAGGGTGACAAGTGAGACTCCATCTCAAAAAAAAAAAAAAAAAGTACTTTAGATGGGCCAGGTACCATGGCTCATACCAGTAATCCCAGCACTTTGGGAGGCCAAAGTGAGAGAATCATCCTGGCTTGAGGCCAAGAGTTTAAAACCAGTTGAAGCAACATAATATGACTCCCATCTCTACAAAAAAAATGGAAAAATTAGTTGGGCATAGTGGCACACGCACCTATAATCATACCTACACAGGAGGCTGGGGCAGGAGGATCTCTTGAACCAAGGAGTTTGAGGTTGCAGTGAGCTATGAAGATGCCACCGCACTATAGCCTGGTCACAGAATGAGACTCTCTCTGTAAAAGTACTTTGAATAAATTTTCAGACTGAATTAGAACTTCGGCTCAAATATGACTGTTTTCTAGTCTGTATTTACATTTAACTACTTTTTTGTGCTTTTCAGAACTTTCACTGGCCTACAAAGGTATAAATACAGATAGCTACTCATACGACAACTAATAAAATTTCCATTTGTTGAAAAATAGCAGCATATAAACAGGACAGGTACATTTATTGGGTCAGATCAAATAGTCTATCCGGAAAAACCAACTCCCTCGTATCTAAATACAAAAGGCATAAAATTAAAATAGGAACTAAGAAGTGTAAGATGTCTTAAAGTATCATTTAAGAAAACCTATCTATACTCAGGCTCAACACCTGTAGCTCAGTGGCTGAGGCACCAGCCACATACACCAGAGCTGGCAGGTTCAAACCCAGCCTAGGCCTGCCAAACAACAATGACAACTACAGTGCGGCACCTGTGGCTCAGCGAGTAGGGAGCCAGCCCCATATACCAAGGGCTGCGCGTTCAAACCCGGCCCCGGCCGAACTGCATCAAAAATTAGCCGGGCGTTGTGGTGGGCGCCCATAGTCCCAGCTACTTGGGAGGCTGAGGCAGGAGAATCGCCTAAGCCCAAGAGCTGGAGGTTGCTGTGAGCTGTGACTCCACAGCACTCTATCGAGGGCGATAGAGTGAAACTCTGTCTTCACAAAAAAAAAAAAAAACAACAAAACAATGA
>CAUYRH010121118.1:0-15375 GCA_963574655.1 Perodicticus potto | reverse complement strand
CTTCCATCTCTCCTCTATTGGAGTCCTCTTTCTTCTTGTCTATTCTATCACCATATAAACTTGTCATTCTCATAAACTGAATGGGTCAAAAAATGGTACCATCTTGCCTGAAAAAAGTTTTTAATAGGAACCCCATTGTTTCAACACAAAAGGATAGAATAAATAACAACCCAGGAACACATGCCCCTTTTAACAAAAGAACTGTCAACAACCATGACAACAACACACACAGTCCAGGAACTACTACAACCAAGTGCTATCACTTTGGAATATTTCTATCAAAGTTGCCAACTTTTTGCCAAACATGTAATCATGCAGTTGACCTTCCTCACTTAGGAGAGACTGTCTAAGAGCATGAGTAACATGTGTGCTAAACGTGACTGGCCCAACTTCCTCATCCTTTTTGTCAGGCTTCAGACCCATCTTGGCGCCATATTCCTTCTGATCCCAAAGACTTTGTACACATGGTTTCCTCTACTTGGAAAAACCTTCCTTCTTTTTTAAAATTTTATTTATTTATTTATTTATTTTTATTTCAGATTAATATGAGGATACAAATGATTAGGTTACATTCTTTGCATTTGTAATGTAAAGTCTGTTTGTTATGTAATTGAGCCCTTCATCCAGGAGATATGCTATATACCCTTACAGTGTGCCCATTAGGTGAGAACTATCAAACCCTCTCCTTTCTCTCTTCTGTCCCCTCTTCCTCCTCTTTCCTCCCCCCACTTGAGTTTAATTCAGTTTTTCTCTCTTGTGGGCGTGCAGTTGTTCATCTACTAGCTTCATATTAGTATTGAGTACATTGGATACTTGATTTTTCCATTCTTGTGATAATTTACTAAGGAGAAGGTTCTCCAACTCCATCTAGGTAAATACAAAAGATGTGAAGTCTCCCTCTTTTTCTGGCTGACCAGTATTCCCTGGTATACATCTACCACAGATTATTAATCCATTCATGGGTTGATGGGCACTTAGGCTGATTTCACATCTTGGTGAGTGTGAATTGAGCTGTGATAAACAATCTAGGGCAAATGTCCTTATGGTAAAATGAGTTTTTTACTTCTAGGTAGATACCTAGTAATGGGATTATAGGGTCCACTGCAAGGTCTACATTTATCTCTTTGAGGATTCTTCATTATTTCTTTCCACAGAGGCCATATTAGTTAGCAATCCCACCAACAGTGTAAAAGTGTTCCCTCCTCTCTACTTCTTTCTTGCTCTTTGGCAGATTCCTGAACCTCCTTTGGGTCTCAGTTTTGCATCTCATCTGCCTGTTAGACTCTTCAGAGGACAAGGGACCTTCAGAGCACTTAACCCAGTTTGTGATCACTTGATCTGAGTCTTTGTCCAATGTCTCCTCGTCTGACCACCAGCTCTAGGAGGGCAGGGATTGGGTCAATTTCATTTCCTGCCATGTCCTCAGGGCCTAGGAAAGTGGCTGTACACACTACATACCCACCTTACATTGGAGGAGGGTTGATGAATGAATAAATGAGTGAAAGAAATCCACATGATCTTGGTTCCCTCACTCCCACCATGGCAAAGAGAACCCCCGACTTGCCTTCTGTCTGATTTTGGCCAAGTCGACTTTCTAGACCAGAATCATGTTATGACTTTCAAGGACCTCTTCTTTCATAAAAAGAAAAAAAACTAAAACTTGTATTTTATGACTCTGTTGGCATAAACATGAGGATAATCTAGGCTAGATTTATTAGTTTATACACATTATTATTGTATTCTTGTTTCCTTTTGATTCTAAGAGAAATTAACACCCATAAAAATATTTTCGTGGGCCCCTTGAAGTATTGTGGTCCCTAAACACTGTGCTTACTGTGCCTAATGCTTAAGTCAGCCCTTTCTGACCCAGTTCCCTGTCAATTCATTCATTCAGCAAGAATTCATAAAGCAGTATTTCCATGCCAAGACCAGGTCCCCAGGGATCCCATGATGCCCAGAAGTAACCACTGCCTCCTGCCCTTGTGTCTTTGATATGCTGGTGAGAAAGATCAGCACCGAACAAGAGCAACCAGAAATAAATATGTAATTTATTCACACATAATGTGTTTACACATTTCTTTATACATGTATTTATACCTTATGAATTATAAATTATAATGTTTCACACATTTATTACAAATTATGGAGTTTCAAGGTCTTTGGAGAGCCAAGAACAAAGAAGTATGAGGTGGTCTAGGGGAGAAGGAGTGTCAGATAGAGAAGGCTTCCCCCATCTGAGAGCTGCTCATTCATTCTGTCAGGAGGGCAGAGCCAAGGTCCTGAGGCAGGACACAGCAGGGCATTTTCAAGGAACTCAGACTCTGGGAAGCCTGTTTCATGGAGCAGAAGGGATGGGCTGGAACGTTAACTAGCTTTTTGAGTATCATTAGGAAACTACAACTGTCCTTTGGCGTTCCCCATCCTCTATCCAAACCTCATCCCAAACGGTCGGGAGCCCAGGCCACCCTGCTCTGGGCACAGAGAGAGTCCGGGAAGGTTGGTTTGATTAGATCACTGTCAGCCAGGGACGGAAGGTTAATTGCTATTCTCCCTGGAGAGTCTGGCTTGGCTCAGCAGCTCTGCTCACCACCGTGTGCGTGCGTGTGTGCATGTGTGTGTGAATGTGTGTGTTTGTGTGTGTGCAGGGCAGTTTGGCCTCCGGCTGGGGGAAGGCTGAAGGGGCAGGAGGGTGGGTTGCAC
Source organism: Perodicticus potto (assembly GCA_963574655.1). NCBI lineage: Eukaryota > Metazoa > Chordata > Mammalia > Primates > Lorisidae > Perodicticus > Perodicticus potto. Next base: position 12,675 of record CAUYRH010121118.1, on the reverse strand, counting down.
AAGATTTCTCTGTGAGTTCTGAGCCTTGTCTTGTCTGGTGTGCAGCAAAGAGGAGTGCTTAACAAGCATTAAGGGACACAAATAATTCCCCTTTTCTCCTCTCCGCCTATTCTTCCCTCTCTCTTTTCTTGTAAATCCTGCTTCTTGCATGTGAATAGCGGAATGGCTTCATCTGGGACCTTTAATCAGATCCCTGGTAGGCTCTAGGAGGGCAAAGTGCCGCAGGGATTACCTTTTATTTTAGGTTTTTCTCCCCTAGTTCGGCCATTCCCCTCTTCCCCTCCCCCGGCGGTGTTTCCCCCTTGGCATTTGTTCTCGGCAGAAGTAAGTAAGGAAGGCTTAAAGCGCGGGGGAGGGGGGCTTACAAACTTAAGGGGATCGGGCCCTATTCAGCGGGGCTTGTCCACAGACTTTCTGCTTTTGTTCTTGGGCCATTCTTCAGATGATTCCTTCACTTCAGTAAAAGCACTTTAATTCCCTTTTAGATACGGAGAATCCGTCCTCTTCCCCTCGCTGCCCCTCCTCCACCCCACACACCCCATTTCACTTTCTCAGAGCCTTTATGCCGCGTCCTCGGCCGCCCCAACGAAGACCTAACATCCTCGCACAGTCTTTCTTTCACCGTTTGGGGGAGGTTGCGGAGAATCCGGGGGAGGGGGAGAGGAAGGGCAGGGGAGGGAGGAGGAGGAGAGGGGGCGTCTTCGGGACCACACCCCTTCCCACCAGCACCCTCAAGCCAGGTTCGGTGGGGGGATCCGCGGCTTCCGACTGCACCCCCTTAGATCCCCGCCGCACCTTGCTCAGAGCGGAGAGGCGCGGATGCCCACCCGGGCATGGGGCGGGAACAAGTGTGTGCGAAGGTGAGTCTGTGATGGTGACAGGAGCGATAGAGACATACATCGGAGACCCTGTGCAGGCTTTGTCAGCCTTCCCAAAGGGGCCGGAGGGGGTCCGGGAGAAAAGGGCACGCCCCCGAGGAGGGTACCGGCCTAGTGGCCTGTGTCAGAATCCCGAGACCTCTGCGCATCCAAGCGGAGCATCCCGGCTGGACCGTCCGGCTGGACCACAGACGCTGAGTCTGGGTCCCTCGCCAGGGCTGGTCAGAGACCAGGAGCATGTTTGAGACCCGGAGGAAAATGGGTGGCTGCCAACTACGAAAAGAAAACGCCCAACTCAAAATTAACAAATACTGGATTTCAAGTCTACACATTTAAAAAATTTTCAAGTCTACCCAACATGTTTTATGTCAACTGCATTAATAGTTCAACTTGACATTCTTCAAAATTTAATTGCACATAAAAACAAATCATGGGGCAGGTTTTCTTTTTCCTCCATTGGTGACATGCTTCCCTTCCGCCTTCCCTTCCTCCCTGGCTCCCTGCTTGCTTCTATCCTTCCCAATAATATAATAGATGCCTGTGAACCAGCCACCCGTCCCACCCCTGGGACAGGGCTAGTAACTTCCACTCACTCTGAACACTCCTCTTGTTCTAATGCCCTCCTTCTTTGCAAGAAGTAACTATTTTCCTAAATTTCATCTTGTCTTTCTCTTTCAAAAGTAGTTTTTAATCACATTTATATTGCTAAACAAACCCCCCTTTAGTTTGAGTTCAGCTCTTCTTACTTTGCCAGAGATTCCCAAGCGTGCCTGGGGATGACTGAGCCACCCCAGTAAATCACCGATTTGATGAATTTCTTATAACCAAATTGCAAAAGGAAAAATATGAAAAGTCCTTTCGAGAATTTTTGTAGCAAAAACCACTTCTAGCTGTGTTGTGCTGTGAGTAGGTTTGTTAAGGAGGTGAGAAAGAGCTTCCAAGGTAAGAATGTCTGAGTGTCCACTAATGCCTGAAGATGGTTCTGCCTCAAGTCTCACTTTCATTACGGCATCAGTTGATTACCAGCCTTGGTTTCCCCATCTATGAAATGGGAACAACAGATTAGCTGGGCTTTTCACTGAGAAAATAGAAAGTGAAAGAACAAGAGAGGAGTGATCTCACTGCTTTCCATCCCAGAAAGATGAAGCAAGCAAGCGTTCCTGTCTTCTTTCTGTCTGAGACTGAGAAAGAAAGATGAGGTTCTCTCCTTCAAAATGTCGACAAATCGACACAGGGCCATTTAAGAGAAAGTGGGCCTGGGCGGTAATAGCCCAATTGGGAGTATGAACGGCAGAAGGGCTGGTGCTCTCTTCATGCCAGAGGATAGGCAATTACCGCTAGGCATTTTTCGGGCAAAATAGAAGGCAGAGAAATAGCAAGTAGGAGCCCCAATTATCAGGAGTCATTCTCAGGACGGAAAAACGCTGTCTCATTCTCCGGCTGCAAACTGTCGGGAGATGTGGGGCAGTTATAGAGTGGTTAGGAGAAGACAGTGGAAATTCAGCAGGGATAATGTCTGCCCTTTATAGCCCTAAGGCGGGGCTGGTGGAGGAGGAGAATGAATGGATGGTTTGGAAGCTAGTGTGGATTCCCTTTCCCTCCTGGTTGACAGGGGACGCACAAGCAATGCATGTCATTCTCTGCATTCTTAAGCAAGGGGTCTTTGCCCCTTCCTGCCCTCAGCTACGCAGACAAAAAAGACAGTGTGCCTGCAGCCACCATGAGGGTTTTAGGCAGTGGTGTGTTGGTAAAGGTTTAACAACCGGCTTTCAAAAAAAAAAAGTCCCCGATTTGTAGAGTTTGTCAATTTCCTCTGTGTAAATACTCCCACCTGATATCACCAAATAGTGCTGGGAAAAGATATTTGGTAGCATACTATATTGTAGTCCCACCACACAGATTGGATATTTGTAAAAACATCAAAACCAAGGATGATAATAGTAAAATATAGTCAAATAATCAGGAGGTGGTGATTTTTACTTTTGCTTTAATACAATTTATTTAATTATAAGTTTATTTAAGTTAATTTTTTAATGGGTGGTTGAATACCCGGCTTGCTGAATTCCTGTAAATTGGCCAGCCTGCCCCTGGGAACAGTCTGGGCAGCTGCAGCACACCACTGCTTGTAGAATGTTCTCTGTTTGCTCGGAGCCCACCCACCCATGTGTGCTTCTCATTGCTGCGTGACGTCCATCAGCAAATTTATCACTTTGTGATAAAGGCAAATCAATAGGCAGTTTCTGCCCAACTCCCTGAAAAACAGCCTTCCAGGGAACCCTGGAGATTGTTGTTTTCAGGTCAGGAAAGTGAACTTCTCTGCATCTCCCTGCCTGGAGCTTGAATTTTAGATCGCAAGATGGTGGCCTCATTCCATGCCCATGTGTTCATCTAATAGCAAACCATGAATGCCTAATATGTGCCAGCCTCTTGGGAGAGGGAGATGGGTCAAGCCCAATTATAGGCATTTGTCCCTCGGCAGAGAATCACCAATTCAGGAGCAGATGGGGATAAGAGGCAGCTTCAGCTTTGGTGGGTCCCTGTGCTTCTCTACTGAAACGGGTTCTCCGAAAAGCCTCCCATTTAGGGGCTGGGCTCCCCTCTTGCATCTTCCACTTTCTAACAACATTTCCTCCCTTTGATCCTTAGAGTCTTCCTAAATTAGTTGACGGAGTTAAATATCATAAAAGGCTCCTATAACCTAATAGCCAATCTACTGTTTACTACCTATGAGATTGGCACAAATTAGAAAGCTGAGAAGTACAAAGTGTTGACGAGGATGAGGGGATGCGGGCACCCATCCGCATTGCACAATCTGGCATGACTTAGTCAAATGAAGTGTCAGATACTCCACCACCCCAAAACTCCACTGCTGGCCTAGAGGCCAGATGAGTCCCCACGCAGGTCCATAAGAGGGTGCATCTAAGGATGTTCAAGGGGGGGCGAGTTGACGGCAACCTGGTGTCCTCCCTAGAAGAGTGCCCAGGTCAAATCTGGTGGACAGATGTGGTGGCAGACGCCTCTGATGGCTCATGCCACATCCTCTCCCCCCACCTTAATTGCTGACACCACTGTGGCTGGCAGCTCAGACTCTCCCACAGTGAGAGTCCCCCACTTCCAGATGTTCCATGTACCTTTCCATGGCCTTCTCTGATGTGAACACAATCTAAATATAAAAGAGGGGTTTCTTGTCCTTCACAATCTAAATATGGAAGAGGGGTTTCTTGCCCAAGAAGCAGGTTGTTCCTCCCAAATGAAAGACAAGGAAACTGAGACTCAGAGACCTGTCATTGCTGGCCTAGTCATACAGCTGGTAAATGCTGGAGTCTGCCAGGACTCCAGGTCTGTCTGAACTTGGAACCCATGAGGCACAGCCTTCCACCTGACTTGTCAAATTTACTTATAATTCTCTGTTTGTGGGTTCTCGGTCTGTTAGCTGCCTAAAGCATAGTGTCTGGCACACAGTAGGTGCTCAATAAATGTTTGTGAAGTCAGTGAAGAATTGAAAGAGAAATTTTTTCCTTATCACTTTACTGGGAGGATTAAAGGAGAGAATATAAGGAAAATGTTTAACACAGATGCTCAGCACATTTTTAAAAAATTAGTACGTGTGATGGCCTTCTTCCTGCAAGCTCATAAGTAACCAGGTTATCATGGAAAATCCCAAGTGCGCAAATGGGGAGTGAGGGAGAGATTCTGGGTGCAAAAGAGTATGTTCAAGGACATCTTCAACATTGGGTTGTTGAGGCCCGGAGCAAACGTAAGTCATGAACCCAGAGAAATCAGGCCTGGGGTGATCCAGGCCCTGCACCACATTGACATCTGGGGAAACTCAGAAAGTAGGATTAATACCCAGATGTCTGACTCTTAGGCCATTTCTTGTGGCCACCTGGATGTCCAATGAGCCTCACTCCTCTCCAGGATTGGAGCATCACACACCTGCCCCATGAGATTTTTCTCTCCTTTTCTCCTTCCTTTCAAGAACCAGAGAGAGTCAGAGGCCTTAAATTGGACTTGCACATCTGTCAGCAAAGCCACCTTGTCTGGGAAGAACTGGATCCAGAGCCCCCTGGAAATTCAACGTGTCCGCATGCAGGTGAAACTGGTAGATTAAGCTCTGGGACAAGCCAGAATCCTGCTGGTGATGGAGGATGTGAACCACAGTAGCAGCTTGTCATGGATACCCAGGGCCTGCACAGCTGCTGCGGGTGGCCCCTGGGGAGAAGGCTGAGCATGAAGTTGGTCCCCTAAGCCTGTCAGCACTGGGCAGGGAGGGCTGGGGGGTGAGGACAATGGGGATGAAGGAAGCTGCCTGCAGCTGCTGGGAGCATCTCACTCCTCTCTGTACCTCTCTGCCATGTCCCCTCACTGTCCTTCCTTTTGTTCTATGAATGCCTCAAGCTTGCTCCTGCCTCTGCCACTTTTTGCCCTGAACTTCCCTCTGCCTCCACAGTTCTTCCAGATCATGGCCGTTTCCTTCACATCCCGTGAGGATCTGCTCAAACGTTACTCCCTCATCTTCTGGGATCAGAGGATCTAAAATTGTCTCCCAGCCAGAGTCGCTTCCTCGAGCATCATCCTTTTCTTTTCTCTTCTAGCTGTCAGCACTATCTATGAGGCCCCCACTCATATGCTGGGTGATCTTGGGCAGTTTATTAACCTCTTTGTGCCAAATTTTTCTCATCTGTAAAATGGGCATGATAATCCCCATCTCATAAGGTTGTAGTGATGATTCAAAAAGATAACATGTGTGAAGTAGTCAGAACATTGCCTGGAACAGAGTAAGCAGTGTAGAGGTGTTAGTTATTATTATTATTATATTTGATTTGCCCTAACCCTAAAATTTCATCTTCGTGAGAATAGGTACTTTGCCTGTCTTGTATTTTAATGCTTAGTCCATAGTAGATGTTCAATAAACATTTTTTAAAAAGTGAACAGATGAATGAATAAAAAAGTTCTAGAAAAAACTTAGTCATAGCTTTAATGAAACTAGGCAATGGGTATTAAAAACATTGGGGTTCAGTTAGGTTCTTCCTTTGGAGCTGGGCATATACAACAAGGTGGGCATGGTGAGGGCAGGGAGTGGGGACAGTTCCAGGCACCTGCTGCTGACCCTTCTTGGCCCGTTTCAGGCAAAGGGGCAGGAGGAGGAGGGGCTCCAGAAACAGGGGTCGGGGGAGTCTGGTTTAGTGGGAGTTCTGGTGGGACAGCAGAGTTCCTATTTGTTCTGGGAACATTTTCTGTCTTGGGTGTGTAGTGGATCTCTGAGCTGGCAGGGAGCCCACAAGGAGATGGACTGAACTTAGGGATTTCAGTTCATCCCCTGCCTCCTGCCATTTTCAGAAGAGGAGGCTGAAGTCCAGCACTGCACCCTGGGATCAGAGTCAGTCCAGCCCAGAACCCTGGTGTATAGCTGGTCCCTGCACAGTGCTGGTGCCTTCCCAGTGAACAGTGGTCTCGGGCTCCATTTGGAAGATGGGGTAAACTGAGGCTCTGAATAAGAAGCCCTGTGGTCTCCTGAAAGCCAAACCTTGGACTTATGGAAGTCTTTCTCCTGGTCTTAGAGCCCATCTGGTGGCCTAGTGGGGCATCCTGCCCTCTGCCCCCTGGGCCATCACTGTGACAGGACCTCAGGATAGGGAAAGGGGCAGGGCCTGGATAGGGAGGAAACTGTGGGCAGTCCAGGTCATAGAAGGGGGTGGCAATGACCCCCTGCTCCAGGTGACAGCAATGACAACAGTGATGATCAATGTAACAGTACCAATTTAAAAGTTGATAATATTAATTACTGAGTGCTGACTCTGTGCCTGGCATTGTTCTAAGGACTTTAAAATATTAAGTCATTTATTTCTCACAAAATGTATTAAGTGTATTTAAATAATAGAATTGTGGCAATGTCAAAGCTCCTGAGTTGGATAACTGCATGGTGGCTATGTTGTGGTTCCTGCCATTAGGAAATGCTCCCTGAAGCACTAAGTGTGATACACGAGGCTACAACTTGTTTGCAAACAGTTCAACAAAACTCGGAAAGGAGATAGATGACAGATACAGAGAGCAAATGTGTCGAATATTAGCAATTGGAGAATTTAGGAAAAGGATATACAAGTGTTCATGGACTTATTATTCTTGCAACATTTCAAGAGCTTTGAAAAAATTTAAACAAAAAGAGAAACCAAAAATATGAGGGTGGCACTATTATTGTCTCCATTTTACGGGTGGGGAAACTGAGGCACAGCGAAGTTAGCACCTGTAGAACTTGCTCTGGAAATATTAGCTGTTTTATGATTTACCTATGATAAGGCCAAAGCTCAGAGGCATCTTGTAATCTGCCCACCATGACATAGCAAGAAAATAGAATTTGGCTTTGAAGGGCCCTGTCTCTCTGACCCTCAAAGGCTGTGTAGACCTCAGGCTGGTGCGACTGAGGCAGTGGCAAGAACGCAAATTCTCTGCTGCCTACAAATCAAGCCCGCAGTGTCCTCCCAGCCTTATTAGCTGCTTAAGACTGGGCGAGTCTTTGTGAAGCCTGCCTCTTCCCTCTCTTGCCCCCGCCCCCCAGGAACCTCTCTCTTCTGGAAGCCTCTTCAACTGTCCTGCAGATGCCCCATTCTCTGAGCAATAGCAGAGCCGTTGAAGGGGCTGGGGATATTTGCCAGCAAATATGCGATGTGTGTTAAACACTCCGCTGGCAGCTTCTCCCCACCCGGCAATGTTTGCTCAGCAAACATCACTAATTCCCCAGTTTCTTGGGCTATGCTGGAGCCCCCAGAGCAAAGCTTGTTGTTCATCAGCTCCGCCGACAGCTCCCTGTCCTCACGGCCACCAATGAGGCCCCAGGGAGCAGAGCTCGCTCCTCCTCCCAACATCAAGCCCCAAGTGGATCTGGGATAGGGCAGAAAACTTCTCTGGTTTTCTGGGACAGCATCTTTAACCAGAAATCCTTGAGCACAGGGATTCTGGGATGTAGGGGAGGGGCTTCAATCCTATTTTTTGTCCTAGAATGAGTTTGGGGAGTTCTCCTCTCTTCTGGACTCTGTTCTATCCTCTAAGATCCAAGAAGCCAGTGTGTTCCAGCTCTCATTCATTTATCCCTCCATTCAGCTGTTCTGGGGGCATCCACTGTGTGCCAGGCAGGGCTGGTTGCTGGGGACACAGCACTGCGTCTGACCAACCTGATGGACAAGACTTCTTGTCCTCCTGAAGCTGATATAATAAAGTAGTTAGCAGATGAATTGCTAAGGCCATTGCAGAAAGCGAAGAGACCAGAGCAGGGTGATGGAGGGGGTCCTGCTAGCACTGGTGGCCAGGAAAGACACCGATCCGTGAGCTCAGACTCAAAGAGGACAGATTAGACACGGACTACAGCGGCTCTCAACCTGTGGGTCGCGACCCACAGGAACTGTATTAAAGGGCCGTGGCATTAGGAAGGTTGAGAACCACTGGACTAGTAGAACTGATTTTTCTTTTCTTTCTTTGTTTCTTTTTCTTTCTTTTTTTCTTTTTGCTTCAGGCTCCAGATGGCTCAGCATGGCACTGTTTACACATCCTGTCTTTGTTTAAAATGTTGATATCTCATTCATCATAGATTTTTAACATGTAAATAAAATTCACATAACAGAAAATTCCTCTGACCATTTCAGGGACACTGAGCACATTCACAGCGTCGTACTCCCATCACCGCTAATTCCAGAACATTTAACGTCCAAAAACAAACCTTCCCATGAGGCAGTCACTCCCCAGTCCTGCCCTACCCCACCTGTGAATCTGCTGTCTGTCTTGGGGATTTGCCCCTTCAGTATAGATTCAGTCTGTGGTCTCTGTGTCTGGCTCCTTCCCCTCAGCATCAGCTTCCCGGCTCATCCCCATCGCAGGGCATGTCAGAGCTTCATCCTTTTTCGAGGCTGAGTAGTTTTCCTTTGTGAGGACAGACCATATTTCGTTTAGCCATTCATCTGTTGATGGACACTTGGGTCATCATAATATTTTCGTATCGATTCTGATTTTTAAAAAATATCAATCCAAAGTGTATTGATTGGAAGTGGGTTTCAGACAGAAGGGGGACATGTCAGGGTCCGGAGGTAGAAATGAGCTTGAAGTGACAGGTCCCTAGGAGGCAGCAGACAAGGGAGCAGCACAGCGGACACCCCAAGGCAGATACTCTTGGGAGGGGTGGTTTGAGGAGCAGCGAGAAGCCCGGCTTGGCAAGAGCAGAGTGTGCCAGGAGGGGTACAGTGACAACAGGCAGGGATGGAGGGGTGCGGTGCAGGGCGGGAAGAGGACAGATTGGGTAGGGTGTCACAGGCTAGAGCGAGGAGTGTGCGTTTTATTCGGAGTGTGATGGAAGTCAGCGCTTGGTTTTGGGTTGATGAATTTGCGCAATGTAGTTTCAGTTTTCAGAGCTCACTGGCTGCTGGGTGTAGGTGTAGACACACAGGGGTCAGGGGCTTTGGGAAGGCCGTCCCAGGTGTCCAGGTGACACATGAGGCAAGAGGGCTCCACCAGGGTGCTGGCGAAGGCAATGGACACCGAGAGAATTGTCAACCACCAGAGAGATTCTGCTGCACAGGGAGATGACACAGTCATCTACCCCTACAGCAAACAATTGTTGAGCACCACTGTGTGTATACCAGGGGCTGCTAGCTGCTGGGACTATAGTAGGAACAAAGCCAGCGAAGGTCCCGGCCTTCACAGAGGTCACAGACATCGGAGGAGACATGACAGACATGCTCAGGTATGAATGTCAAGGGGCAGACGTTCTGGCTGCTATTAACCCGCGCGGTTTCCAGAAATGGAATCCATTGGTCGGAAGAAGACTCTCTACATAAAAGGGAGATAAGCCAATAGAAAAATCTGCTGTCTGATCACACCATCAATGGAGGACTTATCCTTAGCGTCTTACAATACCCTTAGGATAAACATGTGGCCTCCCCTAGTGACTGCCTTGAAGGGAGAAACACCCCTCTGGACGGTTGAGTTTTGAACGGTGTTAAAAAAGCCAAGAGCTCCCAGTCTGTTAGCACCCCACCTCTTCTCTGGTCTGTAGAGGAAATTTCAGGCCCGCAGGGAAGCTGGAAGAGGCCCATTAGTTCTCAGCAGCCCCCCTTCCCTCAGCTCTCTCAGGCGGCGGCCGGCTCCCCTGTGACTGGTGATGAGTCATGGCAGGGGGCTGATTTGGAAGAAACGAGGCCAGGAGACCCCTCTGCTCTTGCACTGGAGACACCCCATTAATCTTTAACAAACATGAAGTTCCATGAGGCCGGGCTCTCAGATAATGAGGCCTCGTTTCCCAGAGACTCCCCCAGAGAAGAGGAATTAGCCAGGAGAGGTACCCGGGAGCAGGGACTGTAGCTGAGGAAGAGAGGGCTGGTCCCTGCATCTGGGGCCACCTTGACTGTTCACCACAAATATTATCATTCCATTCACACATCTCTTTATACACACTCAACTTTTAAAAACAGCCCGTGGAGATATACTTGATATACAATAAATTGCACATCTTTAAAATGTGCAGCTTAATAAGTTTTGATCTATTATACAATTGTGAAACCATCGTCACAATTAGGGTAATGAACATATCCATCACGCACAAAAGTTTCCTCTTTGTAATTCCTTCCACCCATCCCCAGGCCACCACTGATCTGCCTTCTGTCACTACAGAGGAGTGTGCATTTTCTAAAGATTTACGTAAACGGAATCATACTCTTTTTCTTTCTTTCTTTATTGTTTTTTGGTCCATCTTTCACTCACCTTCATGCTTTGGAGATTCACTGCTGTGTATCATTGTTCATTCCAACAATAGTTCAATGATAGTTCCTTTTTTGGAGAACAGTATTCTGTTGTATGGATATACCACAGTTTATTTATTGATTCCTCTGGTGATGGACATTTGTAAATCCATTCTCTTCTTTTTAAAATAAACTTTTAATTTTAGAATAGCGTTAGACTTACAGAAAAATTGAGAAGACAGTACAGAGAGGTTCTATATACCCAGTACCCAAGTTCCTCTATTATTAACAGCCCACACGAGCAGTACATTTGTCACAATTAAGGGAACCATATTGACACATCATTATTTTTAACTTATTATTATCAAGTCTATACTACTACTACTGCTAGGTTTTTACCCAATGTTCTTTTTCTGTCCCAAGATCCCATTGAGGATTCCACCTTACATTGAGTCCTCATGTCTCCCTACACTGGTTTCCTTTGGCGGTGACAGTTTTTCAGACGTCCCTTGTTGTATTTTGTTTTTGAGATAGAATCTTACTGTGTCACCAAAAGTTAAATGCAGGGTTGTCATCAGAGCTCACAGCAACTTCCACATCCTCACCAGCAATTGGTGTTGGCAGTTGGGTTTATTAATTTTGTTGCTCACATCATATCAAGGCTGGCCACTGGAAGCTCTTTCGGTTGGATCCTGTGTTCCTGTGATATGCTTCCATTATTTGTGTGTGTGTGTGTGTTTTCTAAGCACTTTATTCTTTATTGGTATGACAAAATGCCCTGAGCTCATGTATATCCTCTTCCCCGACTCTAGATGAAGCATTCCTCCAAAGAATTCTGGTGTGCTCATTGCTACTGGCACGTCATTAGGTTTAGGGCCTGTTGGTTCACCGAGCAAGGGCAAATAGTGTGTACACATATTTCCATGTATTTGTATAGGAACTTGTCTGTACCTATATTGAATGGAACAGGAGTTCATGCTGAGGTCTCCAACGCTAATGCATTGATACATGGATCATTTTAGCCTCACCTTACTGATATGAAACCTTTTACTCCAAACGTGAGAAATCTGGCTCCCATGATCTTCCAATACACTGTTCAATTCCAGTGAACAGCGGCTTCAGAATTGTTAATCCATCCTCTTGTGGGAAACAAGCTTATCAACTAGAGTACCGTGCTTATGCATAGTTCTTTTTGCCTTTAATCTTGTAGACTCCATTTATTTCCAGGGTCGCTTGGGTCAGCTCTACCCTCCTCTCCCCATCCTTTGCAGTGAGGTCATTTCATACATTTACAATACAGTTAGATTAATTTGTCACATTTTGCTTCCATCTTGGGATCCTGATCTAAAAGATTTGTAAAAATTTTTACACGTTAAAGTTTTCTCTTTGTGCTATGGATTTTGACAACTGTACGGTGTCATGTTTCTGCCACTATCGTATCACAGAGAATGATTTTACTCCTCTAAACAGTCCCCTGTGCTATCCCATTTAACCTTGCCCTGAGCCGTGAACCCTGAGCTACTCACACCCACTGATCTGGTTACTGTGTCTGTAGTTTTGCCTCCTATAGAACATCATCGAGATGGACTCCCATAGTGTAGCCTTATCAGATTTGTTTCTCTTTCACTAAGCCATGCACATTTAAGGTTCACAATTTCTTTTTGTAATTCGATAGCTTATTTCTTTTGTTGCTGAATAATATTCCATTGTATAGATGTACCACGATTTGTTTATCCATTCAACTATTGAAGGACCCTGTGGTTGTTTCTAAGTTTTGGCAGTTATGAATAAAGCTGCTATAAACACTTCACATGTGTGTTTTGGGTAGGCATAAGACTGTGTTTGCTTTGTAGAAAATGCTAAACTGTCTACGAAAGTGGCTATACCATCTCGCATTCCCGCCAGCAGTGAATGAAAGGCCCTGTTGCTCCACATCCTCACCGGCAATTGGTATTGGCAGTTGGGTTTTAGCCATTCAAATAATAATAGGATCTCATTTTTTTTGAGACAGAACCTCAAGCTGTCACCCTGGATAGAGTGCTGTGACATCACAGCTCACAGCAACCTCCAATTCC
>CAUYRH010121117.1:0-49180 GCA_963574655.1 Perodicticus potto | reverse complement strand
CCTGTAGTCCCAGCTACTTGGGAGGTGGAGGCAAGAGATTCGCTTGAGCCCAGGAATTGGAGGTTGCTGTGAGCTGTGATGCCACAGCACTCTATCCAGGGTGACAGCTTGAGGCTCTGTCTCAAAAAAATAAATAAATAAATAAATGATTTGGTTTTAGGTTTGAAACTTTAGACTTCCATTAGGACATAACGAGGAGGCCTGTGCTTGACCTGTTCTCATGTTTGAAAATGAGTACCTAGATTTCCTTGGGAGAAAAATTAGGACTAGAGATTAATATTTCCGAGTAATTTTCATTGTGGGAATATTTGGATTTTTATGGGAGTAGATTATGTATAGTGATGGTAAAAGGAAGATAGAGAATAATTATTGAAGACTGTATATTTTTCATAATTGATTCTATTACTTTACTCTTTCCAGTAGCATCACTACTAGGATTTCTTTAGTTTTCTTTAATACTAGAATAACAACAGATAATAAAACTAATATTTTAGTGAGGACAAGGGATCTTTACACGGGGATCTTGTGACGAAGTTATTATGGCTCAGGTTTTGGTGTAGGGCCAGGACTATATATGATAATATGGTTGCTCATGTTTTACTAATGGACATAATAGAATAATATGGCTACAGATAGTGTTAGGCTATCTCTGGTCTGGATATCCTGTTGGAGGCAAGAAAGATGCTATTATTGCATTTTTGCAAAGGAGATAGATGAAGTCTACTTTGAACTTGGTTAATATCATTAAGTTATAGGAGGCAAAGAGGGGCTAAAATCCTACCTTTTTGGTTGTTCTTGCTTCTAGCTGTGTTTCCATCAGAGTTTCTCAACCTTGGCCCATTGACATTTGGGGCCAGGCAGCTCTTTTGTTGTGGGCTCCTGCCCTGTGCTTTGCAGCATCTCAGGTCTTCACTCACTAGATGGCAGTAGCACTCCCTTCCCCCGACTAAGAATGTCTGCAGCTGTCACCAGCTATCCCTTGGAGAACACTGCTTTACACAACAAACATGTAGTATATCACTTACACCTTCAGTTTTCTTTCTCTAGTCTAGTTTTAGAGACTTTTTATTTGCCATATAGCCATTTTCCACCTCTAACCCAGGTTCTGGTCTCATTTGGTAAATGCTTTCCTAAATATCTAACTTTGTCACCTTTTGTTACATTTATAACATTGTTTCTTTAAGATAGCAATGGATATCTTAGGTTATATTGGTAATTGTGTTCAGACTTAATCTATCCCAGTTTTTTTAACACCTCACTTGGTAAAATCAGGTTTATTTCTATGGAACTAACTATTAGATTTATCAGTTTAATATAGCTTTGATAATTGTTTTTATCTAGATATGTGTTGGCAAATTTAGTGAAATTAAAATGTGTAACTCCCTAATTATACATGAGAGCATGTAGCTTTGTATCCTTGTTTATAGCTCAAGATACTATATTTCAGTTTGGGTAAATCATAACTATTAATATTTTTAAAAGGCTTAGTAAGTCCCTGTATTATATAGTATCTTTGCTCTTATTATTTTGGGGCTCACAAAAAAACGAATGTTTTGAAGTGATTGCTATGTACAGTCTTTTATAAATATTGCTGATTTAACTTATTTCATAATTCCCAAATATTCTTAAAAATAAATTTAAGTATGCCTGAAACAAAACACTTTATAGTAAGCTCTAAAATTCTTTATAAAACTTATTATTTTTGGCCAGGTGTGGTGGCTCATGCCTGTAATCCTAGCACTCTGGGAGGGCAAGGTAGGTGAGTGGGTGGATTGTTTGAGCTCCTGAGCTCAAGACCAGCCTGAACAAGAGCGAGACCCTTTCTCTACTAAAAATAGAAAAACTAAGGCAAGACATTCTCTTAAGACCAAGAGCTTGAGGTTGCCATGAGCTATGATGCCACTGTACTGTACTCAGGGTGCCAGAGTAAGACTGTCTCAAAAACAAATTATTATTTTTATTTTTTGTCAAGTATTTAAGTATTTTACTAGATGTTTTATAGGTACAAAATTGATGTGATTTTTGCTGAAGTATAATTTACATGCCAGTGGGGATTTTAATACATTTTACTCATGGAATCTATGTTGTTTGGACCAGAGTATGGACTCTGGTTTGAGTAATTGAGAACCACAGTATTTAAAAAGCAACATTTTCTAAATGTTTTTATCATGCATTTCATTAATTTTCATAAAGCCACTTTAAAATTTCTAATGTTAAGTTTAGTATTTCAAATTCATACAAATGATTTTATGTGCAATGAGATAAGAAATGACTTGTTTCTGAATTATTGCTACATAAAAACAAGAATTAATGATGCTATTTTCTTGTTAGACAAGATTGTGTCTTTATTTCCAGATAGGAGACTGGCTATGAATGATACTTAATATTTATTATACAAATACAATTACATAGAATTTGTCACTAGGTACTTACTGTGAGATATTTTAAAAGTGTACCATCATTAAACTTTTCTAAATTTAATAGCTTAGATTAATGTTGGTTTCCAAGTGGTCTTATAGTCACTTATATAAATAAATGGAGCATAGAAGTAAATAATGTTCTGTTCTTTCTCTAAACATCATAACAATCAATACAGAAGAGAACTTCTGTGACCAAATGTGGGTTTTTTCCCATACACCCAGCAGCACATACCAGCTGGGTATCTTCACATTTAATTCCAACACTGTCAACCTGGAGATAGTGTCATATCCCGCAGGATGAGGGCTCAGTCCCCCAGAGTGCCACCCACCCCACCCAGTTACAAGTCTGGGCCTCCAGAGCTTCTGACCAACTGGCTTCATGTTGAGGTTTCCACAATTCTCTCCCTCTTTTGAATTTTCTGGAATGGCTCATGAACTCAGGGAAACACATTTACATGTTTATTTTACTGGATATTACAAAGGATACAGATGAAGAGACACATGGGGCCATGTATGGGGGAAAGAGCTTCCATGCCCCCCTGAGCGCACTACCCTCCAGGAACCTCCTCTTGCTGCTATCTGGAAGCTTTCCAAACCCCCGCCTCTTGGGTTTTCACAGAGGCTTCATTACATAGGTATGATGGACAGCCATGTAGAAATGTGATTGGACACTAAAGGCACATGATGTAGATTCTTCCTGGCTTCCTTGTGTAGCATTCCTTCCTCAAGGGCATGAGAATCTTTTGACTGACAGTTAGGTTTGATTTCTTCCTTGGGCAGGTCAAAGGAGAATAAGAGGTCAGAAAAAGAGAGAGAGATGGATTTAGATTGATTCTATCTCCTGAGGGCTAAGGTGCCCCAACTTTATAACAAGAACTATGAGAGTTATGAGCCAGGAATTGTGAGCTAAGTCAGTATGTATACCATAACTCCACAGTATATAGCTGTGGAATCTCCTTGGCAGAGCTTGTGAATGGGACAGGGTGAACATGGGGTAGTCTCAAACTACACAGACTATTTTTTTCAACCCATTCGCCCTTCTCCGCTCTACTTTTTTTGACCCTGTGAAGAAAATAATTGTATTTTTATCAGACTGCTTTAATGAATGGTTGACAATTATAAATTTTTGCAGTTTCAGCATTTCTAAAAACAGTATATTCAAAACCATTTGGAAGATATTTGTGATCATCCTGAAGTATATACTCATATGTTACCTGAATGAATTTTTTGCTGTAAATAAATGGACAAAAATTTCCACTGAATAACTATTCATTTGATTTTATGTTTATTCACAAGGCTTGGGGGAAAGTAGTGTATGTTATGTTCTTAAATTTGCTATTGGTAAAAGGTGTTTCCCATCAACTGCAATGGTCTTTCTTAGCAAAATTTTAGTCATACTGAATTGTCATTATATAGACTTCCATTTGAAATACATGATCCTGTGACTAGAGTTTTTGGAGTTTTTCTTAAATTTATAAAAATTCTTCTAGAGTTGGGAGTAGTGATACATGCCTTTGTTCCCAGCTATTAGGGAAGCTGAGAAGGGAGGATTGCTGGAGTCCAGGAGTCTGAGAGTGCAGCACACTGTGACTGCACCTGTGAACAGCTACTGCCCCTCAGCCTGGGGAAGCATAGTGAGAGCCCATGTCTAATAAAAAAGATAAAAAATAAATAAAGTAAAAAATTCATTAGAATGGAATTTTACTTGCATATTTAAAAAATATTAATAATGGGGGTAGTTTTTCTTTCCTAATTATCTTCTTATAATGTGGCCCACTCTCCACAGTAGGAGACCTGGTGCTTTCCCACTCCTGTGTTCTTGCTGCCATTAACTTTGTGTTAAAAATCTGCATGAGTGAAAAAAAAAAATCTGCATGAGTGAAAATCACCCAGCTTTCAGGTTTAACAATGTTTATTCCCCCATAAGCAGTTCAGAAACCATCAAAGTATTGTATTGTCTTTTTTTACTGTGTTCTCAGAATACATTTAAAACTCCCAATGGGATTTATCCCTGTGAAGCAAAGTTGGTACTAGATCAATCAATAAGATACACCACATTAACAGAATATAAGATAAAAATCATGTGACCATCTCAATAGATGCAGAAAAGGTATTTGGGAAAGTTCAAGATTGTTTTATGATAAAAAACCTTCAACAAAATGGGCACATAAGAAAATTTCCTTGACACAATAAGGCCATTTGTGAAAAAGTGCCACAGCTAACATCATAATGAATGGGAAAAAAACTGAAAACTTTTCCTCTAAGATCTGGTACAAGGCAAGGATCCATCTTCTTACCACTTGTAATCAAACTAATACTGGAAATACTAGCACGAGCAATCAGACGAGAAAGAGAAATCAAAGGCATCTAAATTAGGAAGGAGGAAATACAGTTAGCCCTGTTTGCAGATGGCATGAGTCTTTGCGCACGCACAGACACAGTCACAAAACCTGTTAGAACTAATAAATGAATTCAGTGAAGTAATAGACTACAAAACCAAGTTTCAAAAGTCAGTTGTTTCTTTATACCAATTATAATCTGTATGAAAAGAAACGGGAAAAAAATTCCATATACAGCAGCATCAAAAAGATTGAAATACCCAGGAATAAATTTACCATGAAGGTACAAGATCTATATATTGAAAACTATAAAACACTGATGACAGAAATTGAAGAAGACACAAATAACTGGAAAGATAGCCCATGTTAATGGATTAGAGAATTAACATTGTTAAAACATCTGTACTTCCAAAATGATACATGAACGGATTCAATACAATCCTTATCCAAATTCAAATAGCACTTTTTTGTCAGAGCTAGAAAAAAATAATTCCAAATTTGTCTGAAACCACAAAAGACCCTGTGTAGCCCAAGCAATGTTGAGCAAGAAGAACAAAGTTGGAGACTTCACTCTTTGTTTTCAAATTTTATTACTAAGCTATAGTAATCAAAACAGTGTGATATTCCTGTTAACACATGAATAGATTAATAAACTGTGGTATATGTATACCATGGAATATTATTCAACCATAAAAAGATGGAGATTTTAAATCTTTTGTATTAATCTGGATGGAGTTGGAGAACATTCTTCTTAGTAAAGTATCACAAGAGTGGAAAAGCATGTATCCAAAGTACTTAGTACTAATATGAAACCAGTAGATGAACACATACATGTCCACACAAGAGAAAATACTGTTATCTAACTCAAGTGGAGGGGCTCGAGGAGGATGGAGGGAGGAGAGGGGGATTAGTGTGCTTTCACCTGACAGGCACAATGTAAGGGAATATGGCGCACCTCCTGGGTGAGGAGCCCGACTACAACTTGGACTTTACCTCACAAATGCAAACAATGTAATCTAATCGTCACTACCCTTATATTAATCTGAAAATACAAAAAAAAAAAAAAAAAAAAAAGAAAGACCATGTGGTACTGATGTAAAAACAGACACATAGACCAATGGACCAGAATAGAGAGCCCACCAATAAACCCAAGCGTATATGGTCAAATTATTTTGACAAGGGCACTAAGAATACACAATAGGAAAAGGATAATCTTCAAAAAACAGTATTGGGAAAACTGGATATCCATGTACAAAAAAAGGACATTAGACCTTTGATACCACACAGAAAATTCAACTTAAAATAGATTAAAGATCTAAGTAATAGTAAAACTTAAAACTGTAAAACTCCTAGAAAAAAACATAGGGGAGTGACTCCTTGATAGTGGCTTTGGTAATGACTTTTTTGATGTCACAGCTCAGTCATCAAAAGCGAAAATAGACAAATGAACTAAAATGCTAAATGCCAAGCTAAAATGCTTCTGCACAATAAAGGACAGTCAAGAAAATGAAAAAACAGATTGGGAGAAAATATTTGCAAACTATATTTCTGATAAAGGGGACACAACTCAATGCCAAAAACACCACCACCGCGAAAAGCCCAGCCAATAACCCAGTCTAAAAATGTAGCATTGGTGTCAGTTTTTCCAAAGAAGACATAGAAATGGTAAAGAGGTATAGAAAAAGTACTCAACATTATTAATCATTCAAAAAATGTAAACTAAAACCTCAGTGAGATATTTCACACCTATTAACATGGCTATTATGAAACAGATTAGAGATAACATGTCAGTGTGGAGGAAAGGGAATACTTGTACACTGTTGGTTGGGAATATAAATTGGTACAGCCAATATGGAAACAATTTGTCAGTTCCTCAAAAAGTTAAAAATAAAACTTTTTAAAGGAATTGAAATCAGTACGTCACAGAGATACATGTGCTCGCATGTTCATTGTAGCATTATTCACAATAGCCAAGATATGGAAACCCCATAAATATCTTTCAGCAGATGATTGGATAGAGAAATTGTGGTATATTTGTACAGTGTAATATTATTCAGGTTTAAAAAGGAGACTGTGCCATTTGGAACAATGGAGCTAAGGGGCATTTTACTAAGGAAAATGAACCAGGTACAAAAAGAGAAATACTGCAGGACTTCACTTACATGTGGAATCTAGAATCACTGAATACATAGAAACAGATTTAGAACAGTGGTTTCCAGGAGTGGGGTTGGGGAGATGTAAGTTAAGAGGCACAGAGTCGCAATTCTGTAGGATAAGTTCATCTGGAGAGCTGGTGTATACCGCACTGACTATGCGTAATAATACGTCCTTGGGATCTGCTAAGAGTAGATTTCAGATGCTCTTGAGACATACACACACACACCATGGTGATCATTTCAGTCTCTGTGTGTGTCTATAAGTATATGTATCTTAAATATACAATAAAAATTTCAGAAATTAAAAAATTTCAAATTGTATTGAATAAATACATTCCATTTCGGTTACTTGTAAAGCAAATCTGTAAATACATTGATTAATATCATTTATTCATATTTATATATTACATGCATTGAAAACCTTTAACAGTTAAGAACACAATATTCACAAACACTTGTTTCTTAATAAATTCTCCTTCTGTAATCTTTTTAATTACATGGACTACCTACTTCCATAACTGTTTCATCATCTCAAACAGAACTTCTGCAACCAGTAAGCATTATTCACAATAGCCAAGATATGGAAACCCCATAAATATCTTTCAGCAGATGATTGGATTAGAATCAATCTCTTTTTCTTCCTCCCTCTGGCCCCTGATAACCTATCCACTTTTTGTGGCTATGATTTTTGTGTCTCACCTATTTCACTTCTGAGATTTATCCATTTTGTAGCATGTATCAGAACTTCATTCCTTTTTAAATAACATTCCGTATTGAATTTGTTAATTCACTCCTCTGTTGAAGTAAACTTGGATTGTTTTCACCTTTTGACTTCTGTAATGAATGCTTCCATGAACACTGAAATATTAGTGTCTGTTTGAGTAGCTGTTTTAACTTTTTGGACTCTGTACCTCGGAGTGGAACTCCTAGGTCATTTGATAATTCCATGTTTAGCTTTTTGAGAAACCATTGACCCTTTATCCATAATGGCTGCCTCATTTTACTTTTCCATCAGTAGGGCTCTGATTTCTTCACATCCTCGCCAACACTCGTTATTTCTTTTTCTTTTTGTTTTAAAAATTATTTTAATGGCTACCCTAGTAGCTGTGAAGGAGTATCTCATTTTGGTTTTGAATATATATATCTTTTATTTTAGGTTAATATGAAGGTACAAACAACTAGGGTGAAATGTTTGTGTTTGTGGGTGGCGCCTGTGGCTCAAGGAGTAGGGCGCTGGCCCCGGCCAAAAACTGCAAAGAAAAAAGTTTGCATTTGTTAGGTAGAGTCCCTCCTGTGGTTGTGTCCCGCACCCAGGAGGTGTGCCCTACCCCCTTACATTGTGCTCATTCAGTGGGAGCATACCTCTCCCCCTTCTTCCTCCCTGACCCTCCTCTTTTGCTCCCCTCCTTTGACTATTTTTAAACTGAGTTGTTTGTCTTTTTTGTTGCTGAATTTTAAAAGTTCTTTATATATTCTGGACATTAATAATCTAGAAATATAAATATCTAGGTATATATATGTATTTATATATAATGTACTTAGATTTTACTAGATACTATGTATATAATTCAATTTTTTCTTCCATTCTGCAGGTTGTCTTTTCAGTTTCTTGATAATATTTTGTGACTCACAAAGGTTTTCATTTTTATGAAGTCCAAGTTATCTAGTTTTTCTTATGTTGCTCATGCTTTTGTTATCAAGTCTAAAAATCTATTGCTAAATCCAGGATCATGAAGTGTTATGTTTTCTTCTAAGACTTTTATGGTTTTTGCTATTATATTTAGGTAGTTTATCTGTTTCTTTTTTTTTTTTTAATAATTTTATTAAATCATAATTGTGTACATTGGTGCAATCATGGGGCACAATGTGCTTACTGTTTCTTGTTTTTTTTTAATATGGTGTGAGGTAGGAATCCAACTTAATTGTTTTGTATGTAGAAATCCAGCCATCTTCAGCACTGTTTCTTAAAAAGAGAAGTGTATTTCTTAAAAAGAGTTTTGTTTCTCCATTGAATGAACTTGGCATCCTTGTAAAAACAAAAGAGTTCCAATAGACATATGTGTGAACTTCTATACTCTTCTTTCTAGTCTGCTGCTCGGTATGTCTATTTTTATGCCAGTACTACGTTGTTTTGATTAAGTTTGTAGTAAGTTTGGAAAGTGAAAAATGTGTTTCTAACTTTGTTCTCTTTTGAAGTTTGTTTTGGCTTTTTAGCATCCCTTTAAATTTCATACAAATTTGAGGATTGGCTTTTCCATTTTTGTGAAAAAGATTGTTGATATTTTGATAGTGATTATATTGAATCTGTAGATTGTTCTCTGTAGTATTGACATCTTCTCAATTCTTAGTCTTTCCATTCATGAACATATGATGTCTTTGCATTTTTTGATTTTCTTTAACTTCTGTTATCAATGTTTATAGTTTTCACTTCACCTCCTTGATAAAATTAATTCCTTAGTATGTTGTTCTTTTGTTCTTTATGCTATTTTGAATTTCTTTAATTTTCTAATTTATTTTTTAGATTTTTATTGCTGGCATATAGAAATAAAACTGTTTTGTGTGATATAATCACCAAAAGTATTGAATTAATAGGAATAAATTTAACAAAAGTAGTGAGATTCATTTATAGAGACCTAGTAAATGGTCATATTTCCAATATTTATCATCAATCAGAAGATTTGATCTTGTTAGGATATCATTTCTCTCATAATCAATTGAGCACAATTCTCATTAAAATCTTTGCAGGCTTATTTTTTATAGAAATTGCCAAACTGAAATTAAAATTTATGTGGAAATGTAAATCCTACATTAACTAAAAGTACTTTTGAAAAAGAAGAATAGAGTTTGAGAATTTATACAACCTGTTTTCAAAACTTGATAAGTCATAATATTGAGGCAGTGTACCATTAGCAGGAAGAAAGGCATATGTATCAATGAGCAGTGAGAATGGAAATCTATCTGTATCTATAACAATTGAATTTTTATGAAGGTGTCAAGGCAATTTCAATGAGGAAATGATAATCTTTTTAAACAAATGTTACTGGACTGATTTGATATCCATCTATCAGTGAACCGAATCCTTTGTTTTGCATCGTAAAAAAAAACCTTAAATTGATTGTATACCTCAAAATAAGAGCCTAAACTATAAAATTTCTCTAAGAAAACATATTGGAAAATTGTGAAGATTTTAGATTAGGAAAAGATTCCTTAAATAAGTCATAAACAGCACAATTATGTATTTTCAAAATGGATAATTTTGACTTCATTAAAATAAGAAACTTTACTCCTCTAAAGAAATTGTTAAACAGATAAAAACCAAGACTATTTGTCTAGAATATATAAACAACTCCTTCAAGTCAGGGATGAGTCAAATAGCTCCATAAAAAGAGGAGTAAAATATTTGTTTTGTTTTGCAGTTTTGGGCTGGGGCTAGGTTTGAACCTGCCACCTCCCGTATATGGGGCCGGCGCCCTACTTCTTGAGCCACAGGCGCTGCCCAAAAGAGGAGTAAAAAATTTGAACAGACACTTTTCCAAAGTGTTCTTCTGAAAGTACCTTGTAGAAGAGCCCCTCACCACTAAAACAGGCCTATGTGTCTGTGGTGGGAAAAGGCGAAAGATCATCAGTGAGTGCTGACTGAAGATAAAAATTATGTCCAGAAAATAAGTAGTTTTGCTTAATTATATAAAAGTATTATGTTTAATAAATTGGATGTTTATTTTTTAGCTTTTTATTAACTATGATCAATCATCATTTCAATTCACTTTAGAAATATAAACCTGGTCGATGTGATGATATTCTGAAATGGAAGCCTCCCAGTCTGAATTCTGTGGATTTTCGTCTGAAAATAACGAGAATGGGAGGAGAAGGGTACGTATGCACTTTTGTTTCCCACAATTTTTGTATGAAATGATGGTGTTTGTATAAGGCTTCATTATTTCTGACGTTTTATATATACTTTTCAATACTGAAAAAATACTTTATTTTATAATATGCTTTCTATATATACACATACCTATCTCATTTTTACAGATTACTTTTGGCAGCTAACATTTTGTAGAATCCTTAAACTATACCAATTTTATTCTTAAAATCCCTTTTTTAAAAGAAGAATGTAGTTATTAATAATATTGAAGTGAACTTTGTTAAATTACAAAAGCAAAAATAGATTTTACTTAAAAGTAATTCTGTCAAATGAATTCTAAATGTATACTATGATAATTTGTAATATAATTAAATGTATCAAAATATGTCTTTTTTGCTTTGGAAAAAAACTTCATATTTGCGTTTGCATAGCAACAATTTATCTGTAATTTTGTTGACTAAGGTTTTAATCATTGACTTTTACTTAGGCTTTTAGTATTGTTCATTAAGTGATTATTTTTTCATTTATTGATTAATCTTTTATGACTTTATTTGTTACTTTTGATAAAAGATGCTTTAATATTTTCGTTATTTTTCTCAAGCCTCTTTTTTCTTTCTTTGTTCCACAAATTTTTAAGTCCTTTTATCCAAGGAGATGTGTAACAAAACAATGATTAATCGAGGTCATAAAGAGAAAGTAAATAAGATAATGCTAGCAAAGAAATTAAAATTTACTATACCAATGCATGCCAGGCAGTTCTTTTTGCTTATTAAAGGTAAAACATAGATATACTTTTCTGTAGCTAATAGAATGAAAGATTTATTATTAGTAGGAGTCCAGATCCCCTAATAGTCTCATAAAGATTGTGCATTCTCAAAGAATGGAAACTGTATTGAAAGTGAGTTTAATAAGGCATATGGTTATTGGTTTTCAAAAATGGGATATTTAGTTTTTATTTTTTTTTTGTTTGGCGGGCTGGGGCCGGATTCGAACCCACCAGCTCAGGTGTACGTGGCTGGCGCCTTAGCCCGTTGAGCCACAGGCACCGAGCCGGGATATTTAGTTTTTAATGACTTGGGATATTCAAAAAAGAAAAAAATAGGGTATTGAAAATTTTACACCTTTAAATGTTTGTGACTTAATTTTTGTAATGGCGAAAAATTGCTAGAACAATTCTGTAGGGCTCCCAAATAGATATTAAGCTCTCTACATTGCTCTAATTTTAATGCAAGTGTGGATAGATATATTTAGGCTACCTGTGGCTCATCGAGTAAGGCGCTGGCCCCATATGCTGAAGGTGGTGGGTTCAAACCCGGCCTTGCGGAACTGCAAAACAGAAAAATAGCCAGGCGTTGTGGCAGGCGCCTGTGGTCCCAGCTACTCGGGAGGCAGAGGCAAGAGAATCGCTTAAGTCCAGGAGTTGGAGGTTGCTATGAGCTGTGTGACGCCATGGCACTCTACCCAGAGCGATAAAGTGAGACTCTGTCTCTACCAAAAAAAAAAAAAAAAAAGAAAAAGGTGGAATACACGTATAAACACACAAATGATTTTGGGGGTAGTTTTCAAAAATATTATTTCTCTTATCTGAGTGTTGGATAAATATTGATGACTAGTAGATTGAAGATTATTCTTCCAGCCTGAGTGCCTGGAGTATAGATATTCTCAGTTGCTGGTTAACTGTGGAACTATCCATCAATAAACATGCATACTGGATACAGGCTTAGTATGTTCTTCTGGAAGTATCTTATAGAAGACCACCTTGCTACTACATACTACTGAAACAGTGGAGCTGAGGAATTAGTTCTGGTGGGGCCTCACTTTTCTTTTTAAGACACAGATGAATATAGATGTTTGGAAATTAAGACTTTGAGGATGATGTAAAAAAAAAAAAAATTTTTTTTTTTTTTTTTGAGCCAGAGTCTCAAGTTGTCACCCTGGGTAGAGTGCCATGGTGTCGCAGTTCACAGCAACCTCAAATCTTGGGCTTAAGCAATTCTCTTGCCTTCGCCTCCCAAGTAGATGAGACTACAAATGCCTGCCATTTATTTATTTAGTGCAGTTTTTGGCTAGGGCCAGGTTTGAACCCACCTCCTACTCCTTTGAGCCACAGGTGCCGCCCATGCCCGGCTATTGTCTTTTTGGTTGTAGTTGTCATTGTTGTTTGGCAGGCCTAGGCTGGCTTTGAACCTGCCAGCTCCCTTGTATGTGGCTGGTGCCCTAGCCGCTGAGCTACAGGCACCAAGCCAGATGATGTAAAATTTATTTAAGATTGCTTTATTACTTTAAATTTTCTGTTTTGTCTAATGTTATATTTATATTGTTTGCTTAGAATAAGCCTTTACATGTTTTTCTCGAAACATTGAATTTTGAAAGTCATTTAGTTTTTGCCTTTTACAGATAATAGTTCTTAGCAACACATAAAAAAAGTTGTATGAGGCTAAAATATAGCATGCCCATTCTTCAGGAGCAAAGAAGATTTTTTTCTTACACTTGCCTATTGCGGTTAAATGCAGTAGAACTTCTCTAAGTTGGCCACCCAAGGGATTATAGTAAACTGGTCAACATTTGGAGGTGGTCAACATGCGGAACTTGGCCTGCTATACTGATATGTACAGGTGGTTCATGTCTGGTCCATGAAAATTAGGTCAGCTGAAGAAGGTGGTCAATGTAGAAAGGTTCCCTACTTTGGAGGTTCTACCTTATAGCACAATGTAATTTAGTTTAATAGTTTATTATCCCATTTTCGCTTTTATTCTTAGTATGTTTTAAATATATTTTGTTCTTTTAAAATTTTTACTTATTTATATGTCTTACAAAAAATAGAATTACTTTTTATCTATCAAAAAATAGAATTACTTTTTATCATGTAGAAAGGTTCCCTACTTTGGAGGTTCTACCTTATGGCACAATGTAATTTAGTTTAATAGTTTATTATCCCATTTTTGCTTTTATTCTTAGTATGTTTTAAATATATTTTGTTCTTTTAAAATTTTTACCTATTTATATGTCTTACAAAAAATAGAATTACTTTAAGACACATCAAAATGTTACTATTTAAGGCTATTTTGAGTTAGGAATATGCAAATTACATCAGTATAGGCACATAATTTATATAACATTGGTATCAGTTTTCAAAAATAAGATATTTAATATTAAACATAATGTGGTAACTATCTGTATTATTCAGTTAACAAGGGTAATATACTTAATCTAAAGAATGCTATGCATTACCACAGTTTCCACTAAATAAGTGAGTTTGTATCTGATGCTTTGTAGCAACTCAGTATATTGGAGAACACCGTAAGAAACATACCTGTAAGCAGTGGCAACTGCAACAGAAATAGCCGGGCGTTGTGGCAGGTGCCTGTAGTCCCAGGTACTCGGGATGCTGAGGCAAGAGAATTGCCCTAGTCCAAGAGCTAGAGGTTGCCGTGAGCTGTGATGCCTCGGCACTCTACTGAGGACGACAAAGTGAGACTCTTGTCTCAAGAAAAAAAAAAGAAAGAAAGAAAGAAAGAAATATGCCTGTAATAGTTTGAAAGAGTGGCCATGTCTATGACTTGTAAAAATAGACTAGTAGGGGACTAAGCTATTAAAACACCCTGAGATAAGCTTTATCTTTTTTATTGTGCTTTCAAAGATTTCTACAAAGCTTAAAATGGAATAGAATATCTTGAAAGGTATAATATGAATGCCAGTCTTTGAAAATGTCTGCAGTAATTTATTATTATTTATTAAATGAAGTTTTAAGTGTAGCAAGCATGGTTTTGAGTCTCACTCAGTTGCTATAATATAGTAGTAACAGTATAGATTCCTGTTAGATAGAAAATTTAATACAAATAGAAAAATCTATTCTTTGTGTTGAACTCCCTGCTAATGGCAATTAAAATCTGAACTTTGCTCTTTTCATCCCTTATTATATCTGAAAGTTTGAAGTATAGTAACTTAACATTGATTTATCATGGCCTAACATAACTTTTGCATATCTTAGCACTTTATATTGTATTGAGTTTTACAGACATACAACATAGATTTTTCATCTGAGAGCTATTCATTATTTTTTAAATATTGTGGCTTTATGTTAACTAACCTGCAATGGAAAACCATGTTCAATCTAAAAACTAGAATTACAAATGTAGTCTATCTTCTGGAAATCACAGACTCTGGACTACGATGCCGGTGACTTATCCTGAGTGGTAGAAACTTATTATTTGTATACTGTGGTATTTTAGAGAATGGATTCTAGACTATCTGGTTGAAATCTCCTTACTTACTTTGTGGTGTTGAGCACATTATTTACATCTATAAAATAGGAATTTGCCTCAAAAGACTTTTGCAAGGATTAAATGAGCTAATATTGTATATTTAGGATAGCATCTGGCACATGGTACACATTTAAATGTTTGTTATTATTTTCTTGTTCTACTCAAAATTAATTTAAAAGATCACCTTTTCTTCTTGCCCCTCCTGCAGTTGTGCCTGACACGTGCTGGACAGTCTGAGTCCACCTCTGTGTCATTTGTTTCCTGTTTGATTCCAATTCCTGTTCACTTTTCCTTTGTGTAATTAATCAAACTGTTAAACAATTGAAGAGCAAGAATCTAACAAAAACCACCTCACTTAGGGTTTTTTGTAACAAGTCTCTTAGTATATGTTGTGATTAAGAACATGAGTTCTGGATGGCGCCTGTGGCTCATCAAGTGGGGCACTGGCCCCATATACCGAAGGTGGCGGGTTCAAACCCAGCCTCTGCCGAACTGCAAAACAGAAAAATAGCCGGGCGCTGTGGCGGGCGCTTGTAGTCCCAGCTACTCGGAGGCTGAGGCAAGAGAATCGCCTAAGCCCAGGAGTTGGAGGTTGCTGTGAGCTGTGTGACGCCACAGCACTCTACCTAGGAGGGTGATAAAGTGAGACTCTGTCTCTACAATAAAAAAAAAAAAAAGAACATGAGTTCTGACCAAGACTGCTCAGACCCAAAATCCAGTTCTAGTATTACTTGCTGTGTCACTAATCTAAGTGTCTTCATCTGTACAATGTCCACAATGATGGCTTACCTTTTAGATTTGTTGTGAAGATTTATTCATGCTTGATAGTTAATTGCAGGGGTGAACAAACTAAATATGGGTCTGCTCTTACAGACTTTCCAGCGTAGTGGGCTAAAATATAAAAATAATATTGCTTTATGAAGTTTTATGGGAATAAATGTTACATACAAATTCATCACAGAACTCAATAAATGTTTACTTTTTAGTAACTATTTGATGGTTATGGTTATTAATTTAACCTCAGCAGAATGTGTGGTTGCCATGGATTACAACCATACCTTGTATTATCAAGTGAAAATAAAAGTACTCTAAATGAAGAAGCCACACTTTTCTGTGAAAATATAAAATTCTTTTTCTTTCTAACAAAAAAATATACATTCTAAAACAATAGAGAAATTTATTTTTTCATCTATTTTAAGAAATATCTGCATTATTACTAAGTAATGCCCCTTGGATTGGAGTGTCAGCAAATAGGCCCTCTGAAAAGCTGTGTGGTAGGAATGCAGATTGACATGTAACTGTTCTAGTGAGCAATAAGGTAGTTTATATATCCTGAGAAAATGTGTTTTAGATGTTTAAAAAAAGAGATCGTATTTGTCTTCTACACAGCTGTGTTCCCATGCACAGCGTAGTGACTTCTATGTAGTGGGCAATCCAGAGATATTAGTGGCAGATTGTATATACAAACAAATACAAATGCAAAAAAGTTATGTGTATAAGAATTTTATTGAAATATCACTTATAATAGTGAAATATTGGAAGTAGTCTTTGTTTTTTTTACTGTAAAAGTCTTCGTGTAAAATGTTGCACACATATGTCTTCTTTGTGTGTTTCAAGAAAAGTTGCTAATAGCAATAAGGATCTCAGCTGGAAGAGGCAGCTTATGCCTGTAATCGTAGCATTCTGGGTGGCTGAGGTAGGAGGATTGCTTGAAGTCAGGAGTTTAATACCAGCCTGAGCAAGGGGTAGGACCATATCTCTACAAAAGTAGAAAAATTAGTAAGGTGTATTGCCATGTGCCTGTAGTCCCAGCTGTGTGGGAGGCTGAGGTGGGAGGATTGTTGGAGCCCAGGAGTTTGACATTGCAGTGAGCTGTGATGATGTTACTGCCTTCTAGAGGGAGTGACAGAGAGACTCTGTCTCCAGAAATACGTGTGTTTGTGGGTGTGTGTGTGTCCAATCTTCAGCAGATACAAGATTTCTTAGAGCTTTGAGACGGAACTGAGACCTAGCATCCAGCTTTGTTATTTGATTTCATATTCACACATAGTTGTGCTGGGTTGATAGATACATCAGTTTGGGTGTAGTCAAAGATAGAAACCACAGCAATTATCTTAACATAATGGATTTCATATGAAGAGTTATTGTCATTTACTAAGGAACTGAAAAGTGGCAAGAGGCTCACGCAGGAAGTAAGCACTGTGGGAGCCTCTACCACACAGCTGCAGGGACAAAGCAATGAAGATCTTTAAAATGTAGATGCTTGAAGGGGTCTGCAGAATTCATAGGAGGTTGCTGCCCGCTTGATGTTCTTGTTTTTTGGGGGACAGAGTCACTATCTTGCCCTCAGTAGAGTACTATGGTGTCACAGCTTATAGCAAGCTCCAACTCTTGGGTTTAAGTGATTCTCTTGCCTCAGAGCCTCCGGAGTAGCTGGGACTACAGGTGCCTGCCACAACAGCCGGCTATTTTTTGGTTGTAGTTGTCATTGTTATTTGGCAGGCCCAGGCTGGATTTGAACCCGCCAGCTCCAGTGTATGTGGCTGGTGCCCTAGGTGCTGAGCTACAGGCGCTGGGCCTGCTTGATGTTCTTATGTGAAGATCTTTCAGGAAGAATCCTGTGGTTTTATTATGTTCAGACATCTGAGAAGGGGGGGATACTAGCTGGCAGGTGGTGTTACAGAGGGGGCCAAATGAAGCTATAGGTTATAGGGCATAGAAAAACTTCATTAGAACTAATGTACCAGTGGGATCAATTACTGTCCCTAAGGTAGAAAGTCTTTGCTGCAAACACCTTAGGTCACATGGTCACATGGTCATTTACTGCACAAGAGTAGTCCTTCAGTCTTTATCAAGGCCCAGTAATAATCCAGGGTCTGTTTCTCAAAAGAATAACTATCTTGAGGAAATGGCATTGTTTTGCTCTAAAACTCTAAATAATTGAGGTTTCCTGGCGCTCCAGACATTTGATACTCAGTGGTTATTACACTTTGTGACTCCCTTTTTAGATAGTACAAGTGTAATAACTTGTCTTTTACTTTGGAGAGGCTGTCCTGGCAGGCCTCAGACAAGGTCTAAACCCCTGAAAATCTTACTTAGGTAGTGAACTCTTAATTTTTGTGGGTTTTATCTCTTTTGTCTTACATGAGTCTTATTAAAATGGCTTGAAGAGGTCCTCCCCATACCTCCTAATAAGCATAAGTACAGAGTCATCTGCTTTTTGGTCAGTGGTTTGTTTTGTGTAATGTCAAAATGAACATGATCACTGAAAAAATAAAGACAATAACAAGTCATGGTGAGAATGGAGAAATTGGAACACTCAAACATTGATACTGTGATTGTAAATTGATGTGGTCACTCTGGCAGTTTGGTAGTTCTGAAAATTTTTAAGATAAGCTTACCATATGACCTAGCAGCTATGCTCTCAAGAGAAATGAAAACTTGTCCATCCAAAACCTTGTGCTTGAATCTTTGTAGCAGCATTATTCATCATAGCCAAAAGTGGAAACAACTGAATGTCTGTCAACTGATGAGTGGATAAATGTGCAAACAAAGTAGCTCTTCCTTCTGTTCACCATACTAATATAGTGGATCCTCCTAAACAAAGGGTCTCTAGAAATAAACCTGAATTTCAGTTGCAGCTCTGGTGCTCTTTCTCTCAAATTACTTCATCTGGACGTTGCTTGTATTTCTGTAACTATTATATGGATAACAGTAGTACCTAATTCTTGTGGGAATTTCATGAGAATAGTGCATGCAAAACATGTAGATTGTGCATGTTCCATAGCAGTTACTAAATGCATATTTCCTATTTTTAAAAAAAGACCACTGTCTGTGGAATGTGCTATGGTAGAGAGCAGACCCGTGTTGGTCATGCCAGGCAAGGGCTGCTAGAACCTCAGATCGGTATAGAGACAAAAGTGTTGATGAGTTTCTAGTTATGTATAAGATGTCAGAGGCCATGTTGATTTGTTTCTTTAAAATAACACATCTGGAACAGCACTTTTAATTGGTGTAATAACCTGACTAAATTTGTGATAAACCACAGTCATTCCAAATCTTTGATGGTGGTACTAATCTCTGCATTTCCCTTGGTTGGTGGGGGGGGATTATTGTTTTTGGTTTATTCCTCTGATAGGGAGGCCAAGTTACAGGGGCTTTCATTTGACATTTCCTCTCATAATGACCCCTTAATCCATGGGTCGGAGAGCTAATGTAAACATTCTTTCAGTTGCTGACCATCTCTCTTCAGTTTAAGCATGTAGTCATGGGAAATAACCACAGGCTGCACTGGGTATACTGTGCTATACTTATGTTATACTTGTGGTGTTGGGAGTCCTTTTTTAAGGAGAACTGGCCTTCATTTTGTATTAAGAGGCTCAGAGTGGTCAACCAGTCCAGGTGTATGTGTTTGAAATTGAGAAATGCTAGCTTGATAGGAAGCACAGTAGAAAATGTAGACTCGACGGCATGGTTCTGCTTTGCCTTTTATTGAAAAATTTCTTTTATTCTGCTGACTGAAAGTGCCCCCACCCTTTGCTTGGATTTATTTTAAAAAATAGAATGAGCCCAGTTAAGTAGTTCAGGCTTACAGTCCCAGCTTCTCTGGAGATTGAGGCAGAGGACTGCTTGAGCTAGCCTAGGCCCTGTGTCAGTGCTGGGGGTTGCGGTGGGGAGAAGGAGTGTTACTGAAGAAAGTGGTTATAGTGATAAAATATTATTCCAGATATTGAAAAGATGTCATTCTTTGTCTAAAATTTGCAGTTTAATCAAGTGGATACCTTTTTCCTTTTTTCTCCCTCATTGGAAACAGTGGCTCACTGTGTTGCTCAGGCTAGAGTGCAATGGCTATTCCCAGCTCAGTCTTAGTGCACGACAGCCTCACACTCCTGGTTTCAAGTGATCTTCCTGCCTCAGCCTCTCTTAAGTAGCTGGGACTGCAGGCATGAGCCACTGCACCTGGCTCAGAAAAAAAAAAAAGTTCTTCTATAAGAAACCATTAAGTCAACAAGAATATAGCTAATACAAGTCAGACAATTAAGTTTGCAAATTCGTTCTAGTAAAAGCACTCCCTACCTCATTACTGAATGTCACTGTGGTCACTTTCAAAGTACCTCCCTTGGGAAGCTATGCACCCATGCCAGCCCCTAGTTCACCATCCACAGCAATTTTGGATATGTTTTTCAGGAATGGGCATCACAGCTATTGTCTGTATGAGGTCTGACAATAGAGTTCATGAGCTCATCCTAGAAAAAGTGACTACGGACTTCATTGCTGAATCTCACTCCGGTCACCAAATGGCCAAGAAGGGAGTACTTAGAAGGTGATGTGGTGATATTCAGTAATTAGGTATGTAGCACTTTTTCTAGGATGAGTTTGCAAATTTAATTGTCTAAGTTCATAAACCAAATAGGGGAAAAAAGTCTTACTACTTTGGTGAGCAGAGCCTTTTTAAAAAAAATTTCCCCCCACCTCAGCCTCTGTTTTGAAATGCAATGCTTAACTCTTTTATTTCATTTAAAAATTATTTTAAAGAAGTGAAATTGGAGATAAAAATACTAATATTATCAATCAATATTATTACATAGACTGCTTAATAACTAATTCATATAGCTGGTCATTTTTTATGTGTAACAATGCATATTTTTATCAGTTAGCAGATGGCTCATAGTAACTGCTTTCTCATTTGAAATTTTTTCAGCTCCCAAACATTCTTTAAGAGAAAGGCATCTTTAGCTTTCAGTCTTTTGTGTGGCTACTGCTCTCCATATTCTTGAATATTTTATCTCCCTTGTGGCCTAGGAGGAAAGGAGAAGCTGGGGCTGACCAGTTCTCTGCCTGGCTGCCTCTTCGGTATTAGAAACTGCTAACTTTGTCATCTCATCTTTCGCACTTCCTACTGAAAATCTTTCCCTGGCCACTTACCAGAAGCCAATGACAAAGTGTCTGTAAGTAACTAGTAGGAGAAAAGGATGTGGTTTTAAAACACCTGCTTATGACCTCACTAGAGTCAAATTACTACTTTTTACTTGTTAATTTACCAAAATATTTATGCCAGGATTGTTTTCTCAATTGGTTCTTTGGAGTATAGTTTTCATATTTATGTATTTTAAAGACTATTCTTTACATTGAGAACCTTTTGCTTGTATCATTTGTTCCCAGTTAATGCATGTTTTCCTTAACTGTGATTTCTGTATTACCTTTGTTTTATGGGAAGCTTGTAACCTGTCATATGTCTCTGGGAAATACTTATAGATTAGATAGTGGTCAGATTTCTACTTTGAATCACATTGATCATTATGGGAGGAAAACTAACCCAAGTAATTTAGGAATATACTGTTTGACTGTAGACTCTCTTAACTGGTGGCCTGGGAAGAACTGCAAACAAATCTTGCACTCTTTTTTAGTGAATTTGTTTTTTCAGTGTTATGAGTATGGAAGTTGTAAACTATTTTAGAAGTGTTACAGGATTAAACAAATGAGTATGAATGTTGTTGGAAATCAGGGTTCTCAGTAAGGAAAGACAAGATGCAAATACAAAATACAGGAAGGCAGTGAAGAACACACGGGATAGATTAGAATTTTTAAAATAATTGAATATGTGTATGTGTGCACCCCTGCATGTGTACGAATGTGCATGTGTGTGACGTGCGCAGGGTGCAAAAGCAAGGAGTATGTCTAGGAACAAATACTGCTGTGTGACATTCTTCCTCACTGAAAAGAACCAGAGGTCCCTAGAGAAACGCCTTATTCCAGGACTGTGCAGGGAGGATGGGAGATAAGCATAGAACAGATGCTCTTATACCAGAAAGTGAGAAGTATAACCTCCCCCCCAGAAAGGGATGTGTCAAAAGGGGCTTCCACTGGCCAAAGCTGAGACAGTGCGAGCGCCTGAGGACAGTAATGAATTGTAAACTTTGCTAAAGTAAGAATTCATTCGATTGGTAAATGTGGAAGGAGTCTTGGAATTGAAAAATTATTTTGCCACCAAAACAATTTGCTTAAGCAAGAATAATCAATGGATGCTAAGTCTAGAGAAAAAATTTATGAGAAGCAGGATATTTTCATGGCTGTAAACAAATGCTTTCTGTAGATAGCTTATAACAGGGATCCTCAAATTACGGCCTGTGGGCCACACGTGGCCCTCCAAGGACATTTATCCAGCCCTCCGGGTGTTTTTGCTGCCTCTGCCTGTCCTGCTTAGCAGCGGACTAGTCCCAGCCGTAGTGTGCATGTGTGGAATGTGCCCCACAGCACTCTCCGACTCCCCTCCTTCTCTCTGTCTCTGAACTCCTCCTCTGAGCCACCAGCTTGCCTGCTGCTACCTGAGGACCGAGGTAAGAACAAGTTAGTATTTATTTTTTTTAAGTTTATTTATTTATTAGTTTAGTTTATTTATTTTTTTTATTTTGCAGTTAGTAGGGCCTTTTTTTGCAGTTAAGGGGGGCCTTTTTTTCCCTGATGTTAGGAGGGTTTTATTTGCAGGTAGGAGGCACCCCCCCTTTTTTTTTTCATTTTAAATATTGTATTTGTATTTGTCCCGTGTTTTTTTCTTTTTGCAGTTTCTGGCAGGGGCTGGCTTTGAACCCACCACCTCCAGTATGTGGGTCCGGTGCCCTACTCCTTTGAGCCATAGGTGCCACCCCCATTTTGTTTTTTTACTTCAAAATAAGATATGTGCATAGGAATTTGTTCATAGTTTTTTTTTTTTTTAACTATAGTCCAGCCCTCAGTTTGAAGGACAGACCTGTTTAAAAAGACCCTTGTTAAAAAAGTTTGAGGACCTCTGGCTTATCACCAGCAAAGGGGAAAAATACTAAACTTGGCAGTTGAGAAATTGTCTAACCCTCAACTGGCTTATCAAAATTGACATCAGTAGTAAGGGTAAAATGGACATTATCTATTCCAGTTACCTAGTATTCTGACTGTGGATGTTAAGATTGAATCTAGTAATAGGGAAACATGAAATCCCAAATGTAGAACATTCTGTGCTTTTCAAAGGGACCCTATTTTATTTAAATATCTCAGTATCCTAAAACCAAGAAAGCCTGAGGAACAACATATACGTATAACATGTATGATTTGAGAAGCTCATCTCCTACCTGGTGCAATAGATCAAGAGATATCTTTCAACAGAAGTATAATATCTGTGACAACCTTGCCTCCTGCACTTCCTGGCTATCCCTTTCCTTGTCGAGCATTTGTTCATTTTATTCCTTCCTATATGCCAGGCACTGGAGTATATTTAGTGAATATTTTCTAAATTGAATTTCTGAATTGCAGGTATCACAACAGTTATAAAATTAGGTTTGTAAATCTTATCACACAGGCTTTCAGTTATTATGGAACAATTCACAAACACTCCTGCCAAATATTCATCACTTAAGGGCTTTTTGTTTTCTTCCCACTTAAAAGAAAGGAGCATTCTTGATCTTTTTAAATGATGTGATATAGAGGCAGAGAATATCAAATGAGTAAAAGCCATCTGAGACAACTGAATTTAGGGTATAGCAAGAAAAAACATTTGAAATCCATTTAAAATTAGTTTTGAAATCTTTTAAGTAATTTAAACAATATGTGTCTGATGATTAGCCTACTAAAACTTAACAAAAAAGAATGACTATGTGATTGCCTAGAGATGTTAGTTAAATTTGGTAACGATAGGAGTAAAAGTTGCTTTTTGAAGCTTGAGGTTGAAAATTCTGCAAAGAGTGTAGGATTAATTTGTGAAAGATGTAGCTTCATGGTCGGCCCATATAAGCTTGAATATTGGTGGAATCTTACTGTATAACTTAGAAATACATCTTTTATCTTTTCAGCCAGATACATATTGTTCTTTTTGTTATTTATTCCTACTTTCATTGAATTTTAATCAAAAAATATCGTCTTTAAAAATCCCTTTTTAAAATAGCCTGTTAATCCTTCATTAGCATCATGTGTTAACTTTTCTTAACATTTCTTGGATGTTTCAACAATAATAAAGGTATTTTCACTATTTAAGAATTATAACACTTTCTTGGTAAATTATAAACTTGACCTTTTTTTTGGTATTAGTCAATTCCTGTACTCCTTTTACTAATTCTTCCGCAGATAAGAGATACTTGAAGCCTTATGTTATAATTAAGCTCTTTTTGAATATTTAAAATCTTTAGAGTTAGATGCTATGTTGTTTGATTGGTACAGATTTATTTATTTATTTAAGACGGAGTCTCACTCTGTTGCCCTGGGTAGAGTTCTGTGGTGTCATAGCTCACAGCAACCTCAAAGCAATGCTCTTGCCTCAGCCTCCCAAGTAGCTGGGACTATAGGTGCCTGCCACAACGCTTGGCTGTTCTGTTTTAGAGACTGGGTCTCACCCTTGCTCAGGCTGGTCTTGAATTCCTAGCTCAAACAATCCACCTGCCGTGGCCTCCCAGTGTGCTAGGATTACAGGTATGAGCCACTGTGCCTGGCCTGATTTGGATAATTTATTATCGCTATTTCTATCCCTCACATCGTGGTTTTTATTATATCGTGTATCTTTCTCTTTTTATTGCCTTTAATCCTAAATTCCTTCTAGTCTGATTCTGGTATAACCTTTTCTGCTTGCTTTGTCTTGAATTTGTTGGTTACTTTTTTGCCCACTTATTTACTTGCAATCTTTTGTTTCACGATGGTAGGTTATGCCCCAAACTATCACACTGAGATCTTCTGGCTTTGGAACATAGCAAATAGGTGTTCACCTATCCTCAGGGACCTAGGTATGACTGTTCATGTTTGATGACTAGTTGTGAAATCAGTTGATAAGGTAGGAATGTGGCATGGATGAATGTTAGTTGTCCAACCTGGAAGATGGCTTGCTAAAGAGTTTTTTCACAAATTAGGTAATTTTTCTATGTTTTAGTCTGAGGACACAAAAGTCATAAAAAGCTAATACCATCCCCTCTCTGACCTTTCCATCCATTTCCCATGACATTCTCTCTGGACAGTTTCTCCGAAATTGCTGGCACTTAGCTCCAAATGAACAAACTAGAGTAAACCCCCAAAGCTGTGTGCTCTGACTTTTGATTTGAGAACATCTTAGTGAACCCTGTAGACACCTTTTAAGAATGTAGTGTAATTTTCCTTTTATAAAAAGTAGTTTCTGTGTTACCTGTATTGGCATTAATTTGGGACCTT
The DNA here is from genome assembly GCA_963574655.1 of Perodicticus potto. NCBI lineage: Eukaryota > Metazoa > Chordata > Mammalia > Primates > Lorisidae > Perodicticus > Perodicticus potto. The sequence goes on along the minus strand of CAUYRH010121117.1, from coordinate 23,977 downwards.
GTTAACTTGAAAATTATATTAACTTTTCATTACATTATTAGTTACTTTTCCTTTCTTCATTTTTGTAATCAGATATATTTCTCTGTTATTATTTGAAAATAAGATACCAACTCTTTCTCCCACCATGATGTTCTTTCCATCCTCTTTCCCCTGTTATTTAAGATTCTTAGAATATTTGTAATAATATACCTTTCCTTTTTTTTTTTAGATGAAATCTTTGGAAGGCTATTATTCTTACCACCCTTGGCCCTAGGTTTTATTGGATTATTTACTGGAACATTCTCCCCAACTCAGATTCCCTACAAGTATTATTGAAGCATCGTAGTAGTTTGTGTCTAGCTTATTTTCTTAGAATTTCTCTTAGGCGTGCAACTTCTATTTCAAGAATCCTTTTTTGGGGGATCTTGGATTGTACATGTACAGTCAGCCTACCATTATCCAATTTGATTTAGCAGAATTTATAAATTGCAAGACTTGCTGCCTGCCACCTTTCTTTTCTTCATTTTCCCTTGTTCAGATTTATTTGTTCTTTGGAGTGTTTTTCTCAGATGGGGATACATAGATTTTTAATCTGATTCTCGCATATCTATAAATACTTTTCTTGTCACATAAATCATGTCCACTGGGATATAGAATTCTTGAGGTGCATTTCCCCCCCCCCCCTTTTTAATTCGTCTTTGGCTCCTTTCTTAGTTACCTTGTTACCATTTTTCTTTATTGGCTTACTGGGGCTTAGTTGAAGTTGGAGTGCTTGAAGTGGTGGTAGCCTGCACACAAGGAATGGTGTGTGTTCTTCATCCCAGTGGTGAGTTGTGTGGGAGCTTCCAGTCCATCATGCCAAGGAATTGGTCTGTATTCTCTGCCCATGTCAGGACTCAAACATGTTCAGCCTTAGCTCCAGCAGATTAGTAAGGTAATGGGACCAGCGTTAATGTTATCTTTAGGGTTTTCACAGATTTCTGTGGCTTGTGCTTTTCTTAGGATTTGCTGATTTTCCAGTTTTCATCTTAGGGCTCTTTCCAGCCTGTGCCAGAGAGCACTCCAAATTCTTTCCCCTAGCAGAAAGCCCTCAAATTTCTGACCTCACTTTTATTCAGTAGATACTTGGTTTCAAAGGTTGATAATTGGGAGTTAGGAATGAGGAGAAGCCAGATAGTTTTAAATTATCATCTTCTAGGATTCTTAATATTTTATTTTATTTCTAATTATGATTTTAATTTTTATTTGATTCCAATTTTTATTTCTTCTTCTTCTTTTTTTTTTCGAGACAGAGTCTTATTTTATTGCCTTTGTTAGAGTGCAGTGGTGTCACAGCTCAGAGCAACCTCCCAACTCCAGGGCTTAGGCGATTCTCTTGTCTCAACCTCCCAAGTAGCTGGGACTACAGGTGCCACAATGCCCAGCTATTTTTTGTTGCAGTTTGTCTGGAGCTGAGTTTGAACCCACTACCCTTTGTATATGGGGCCGGCGCCCTACTCACTGAACCACAGGCACCGCTCTCTAATTTTTATTTCTTATTTTGAAATAGTCCTTCTCCTCCGAAGTAGTTCTTCTCCTCTTTATCATTATTTTTTTATTTTTATTTATTTATATATTTTTTGTAGAGACAGAGTCTCACTCTGTCACCTTTGGTAGAGTTCCGTGGCATCACACAGCTCACAGCAACCTCTAGCTTCTGGGCTTAGGCGATTCTCTTGCCTCAGCCTCCCGTGTAGCTGAAACTACAGGCGCCCGCCACAATGCCCGGCTATTTTTCTGTTTTGCAGTTCGGCTGAGGCCAGGTTTGAACCCGCCACCTTTGGTATAAGGGGCCGGCGCCTTACTTGATGAGCCACAGGAGCTGCCCCATTATTTTTCTTTTATAAATGATGACAAAAATGTTCTGATCAATTCTCCCTAGAAAGGAGAGGGACTATGTTCTAATACTGTATGTTCTATTTTAACTTCTATTTGTAGTCATTCTTAAATTTCTCAAAGGCCTTTATTTTCTGTTTCCTCCTTCTAATCCTCAACTTAAGATCAAAAACCTTCTTTGGCTCTGCACCTGTAGGACAGTGGGTAGGGCACCAGCCACATACATTGGGGCTGGCGGGTTCGAACCTGGCCTGGGCCTGCTAAACAACAGTGACAATTGCAACCAAAAAATAGCCGGGCATTATGATGGACGCCTGTAGTCCCAGCTACTTGGGAGGCTGAGGCAAGAGAATCAGATAAGCCCAAGAGTTTGAGATTGCTGTGAGCTGTGACAGTACAGCACTCTACTGAGAGCAATATAGTGAGACTCTGGCTCAAAAAAAAGAAAATTCAAAGACCTCTTTCCCATATTTCTCTAAATATCTAAATTTGGAGTGAAACTCTGTCTCTCGAAGACAAGAAGCTCAGTATACTCATCAGTGCTCCTCTGTGTCTGCTACTCTGTTAGTTTAACCTGTGATTTTAGATACAAATCATTATTGTTTTTGTGTTTTCTTTATACATCTTTTCTTTCAAAAGTTTTTTTCACTTATGTTTTAATTATATGATATCGTTTCTAACAGTTACTTTAACTCACCCCTATTTTAACTGGGCCTAGTATTGATGGGCACTTCGTGTCTGGCTTCACGTTGTTTCCAGAATTCTTCTCTCAGTTCAAGTACATTTTTACATAGTATTTTTAAGAAGTAAATTTGTTTATTATTTTTTTATAACCAGCAATCTTTCTACTGTGATCTAATTTGATATGTGTATATGTAATTACCTTAATGTTAGGGGGAAATAAAAGATTACAATCGCTTTCACCGATAAATGTTTTTATCAAAATCCTTAAAGTTAATGTGAAATATTCTGTGTATTTTTCTATTTTTTTTCTTTTTCTTCAAAGAGTATATAAAGACTTTGTTTTGCTTTTAGAATGTTGATGATATGTTTTGGACCATCAGAAATCTTTAGATTATGAAAACTTGAAAACAAGAGTATCCCTGTTCACTTCACATTTCTCTCTCTTTGTCCTGTGAACATGCTCAATCCCTGGTGTTACGTTAGTCTCTTAAAAACAGTTGGTGATGATAAAAATAATATTAAGCCTTACTAAAATAAAATAATTATGTTGTAGTCTAGTGGCTTATATTTGATATAATTGCAAGTTGGAATTTAAAAAATTAGCAATTTGTTATAGTTTGGTGTATTAGGATTTGACTTAAAGTATTTATGAAGTTGCTATATATTTATTGCTAAACATTCTAAGTTCAAATTTTTGTTTACATCTTAAAGATAAAGGAAGGCAAGAGTTAAGTGTTTAGCCACTGTACATTTCTTAATTAAAATCAGGATAAATCAGTGGTTCTCAACTTTCCTAATGCTGCAGCCCTTTAATACAGTTCCTGTGGGTCACAACCCATAGGTTGAGAACCTGTAGGATAAATTAAATGGTTCTGATTATTAAAATAATTGCAAATAATTAGTAATAGAATTATATTCCTTTAACTTTCACAGTTTGTTTTGAACTAAGACATTTAATTTAGTATAAAGAGTTAATTATGATGAGAGGATATTCAATATCCTCTAGCATATGACAGGTTCAAAATATAAATATGGTAATTTATTATAAAAAGAAGAAAGCCAGGGCACATCATTGCTAATGCGGTCCTTTTATCTCTGGAAAATGGAGCTCATATTAAGGTTTGAATCTCAAGGGAGAGAGTATTGGAGGAGAGTTTGGAAAAGGTTGACTTTATTCTTTGTGTACATCAGAAAACTGTCTTAGCAAAGTAGACTCCCAAGTCTTAAATAATGGGATAGTATCATTTATGAGGTAAGACTTTTGCAGAGCTACTTATAGTGGAGCTAGTGGTTATTTTTAATATCTTAATTTTATTACATTGGCACCTGTCATTTATGATCTTTGTTATAAAATATTATGCTTAATCATAAGAAATGCATCTCAGTATATAATAGCAGCGTAGACTTTAGATTTTTTAAATGCCTAATGCTGCCCTAGCATTATTCAATATAAATACTGCAGATTTAATAACTTGTATCCTTTTAATTAGAAGCCCCTATCAACTGGAGGGTTTCAGTGTTTACAGCTCAGAGACATTTTTTATTCATATAAAACAGAAGCCATTGCAGGTTTCAGAAACATATTTCAGTCATTAAATGAAGAGTAAATTTTGTAATGTTTTAACAAATTCATTTTATTTTCATTTAATGTTTGAAAACTGATAATTTAAATTATACGTTGTTAACATGTTAATATTAAGAATATTTTTAGATGCAGCACCCACAGCTCAGTGCATAGAGCACCAGCCACATACACTGAGGCTGGCAGGTTCGAACCTGGCCCGGGCCTGCTTAACAACATTGACAGCTGCAACCAAAAAATAGCTGGGTGTTGTGACAGGCACCTGTAGTCCCAGCTGTTTGGGAGGCTGTGGCAAGAGAATTGCCTAAGCCCAAGAGTTTGAGATTGCTGTGAGCTGTGTTGTCACCGCACTCTACCGGGTATGACATAGTGAGACTCTGTCTCAAAAAAAGGAAAAAAAAAAGAGTATTTTTGGTGACAACTATGCAGTTACATGAGTTCTTCAAATTACATTAAATTTACCAGTTTTTTGATAATTTTAATTTTTATAAGTTGGACTGGAATATGTAGATTTAGATTTAAAAATTGCATGGGCATATAACTGTGGGTTTATTTTAGAAGGTATAGACCATATTCTGTGGCCTCAAGGGAATTTAGAATAAATTAACTGTAAACTACATGAATTCATTACTATGGAACAAAGACCTTTATTCATCTTTTTCCAAATCTAAAAAATTCACTCTTGGTTGTCTTCCATTTACTTTTAATGTTTCAGCATTATAAGTAGCAGTGCCAGCTATAAACGATTTATACAGTAAGTGTGTATTGAAAACTACCTAGGAGTAAGAAGATGGATAAGCCCTGTCCTTAAGGGAGTGCATAACCTGACAGTGATGACAAATATCAATAACTGTCAGCGTGACACATGCTGGACTGTTAATGTGAATAAAATAGTGCAGGAACTCAGATACTTTCTTATCTTAAACACATAAAATACAAAAATGAAATATAAAATATGAAAACATTTTAAAATTGTTATTAATAGGACAAAAAATGCTCTGGAGAAGATGGTTCACTTGAGTAGAACTTTATAAATACCTAGAAAAGCATTCAAGCAGAAAATATAGTCAAAAAGAAGGTATGAAGCTTTGGAATATTTATTGAGTAACTAGAGTTAATGGAAATGAAGGAAGTAGGCCAGGACCAGGTTATGATGGACCATGAATGCCAGAGTGAAGAGTCAGGACTTACACCGGAGAGCTAGTGAAGAGTATAAAAGGAATTGATATTGTCGGTATTTTACAAAGTAGGTCTGGTTGGAAGGTAGAAGTTGTTGACGTATTCCAACCAGATTCATAAGGCAGAAGCATATGAGTCATCTTTGTCTCCCTTGCCAGACTGTCCAATGAGATCCTACTCATTTTGCTTCTTAGATATTTCTTAAATCTGTTAACTTTCCCCTCTTCCATAGACATGATCTTAGTTCAAACTAGCATCATATTACCTGCTCTGCAGTAATAGTCTGTAACTAGTCTTACTCTGACCTGGTACGTTATTTGGTATTACTTCTTTTTAAATAGTATTTTTTCTGGCATAGTGGGTTGAATTGTATTTTTCAAAAAGGTATGCTGAAGTCCCGATCTCTATACCTGGGAATATGATCCTCTTTGGAAATGGGTCTTTGTGGATGTAATTAAAAGGTCATATGGAATAGGGTGGGCCTTTAATTCAATGATTGATGTCTTAATAAAAAAGGAAGAGAAGAGACAGATACTTGAGAGGAGAATGCTCTGTGACCACAGAGGCAGAGATAGAAGAGCTGTAGCTGCAAGCCAAGTACTGCTACAGCTTGCCAGTGCTCCCCCAGAAGCTAGGAAGAAGAAAGTATTCTTTCTACAGGTTTCAGAGGCAACATGGCCCTGTCCACATCTGGATTTCAGATGTCCGTGCATCTGGAACTGTGAGACAATAAATTTGTTCTGTTAAGCTACCCAGTTTGTGGCAGTTTATTATGTAATCTTTACGAAGCCAGCATTCTTGGTATATATTCTTTTTGTTTCTAAACTTTAAGTATTTCCTTTTCCCTTTCCTTGTATTTTAGATTTTGTCTCTTATAAACACTATTTAGCTGGATTTATTTTTTGTTTTAGTTGCACATTGACAGCCTGTACTTTTTAATGTAGGATTTCATCCATTCACACATACTTTAAATGATCATATATATGAATTTAGGTTAGTCATCTTTTCTTGTGTTGTGTGTCCTACCCTTTCTATCATTTCCCCCTCTTCTTTCTTGCCTTTTATTTTGATTTTTTTCTCATTTTTTTCTGTACAATGTAAAGTAATAGTTTTTTTGGGCGGAGGTCATTACTCTAGAAATTGTAGTATATGCATATTTAACTCATTAATCTAAAGTTAACATCTTTGTCCAAAAACTGTAATTCTAACTACACTTTTCTAATTTATTTCTTACTATCACAAACCAGCATGGAGAAGGGGAATGAACCAGAGTGGAATTGGTGGGGATTGAGGAATATACAGCACAAGAGAAGACACAGAGATGAAAGATGGGTCAGGAGGTCTGACTGAGCTGATGGCTACAGCCAGCACCAAAGCACAACGTCAGCTTTATTTTATAGTATCTTGGCAGGGTTGTCTGTGGGGAAGTAGCATAGACAATAGACATATCTTTGGTCTTACAATATGATTAGAAAATGTAAGTAACTTTAACAAAGACAAATCATCCTGTTAATGGTTTGTACTTAACTTCGTTAACAAGTAAGAAGTAAAAAGGGAAAGATCACAAAGATTTCTGTATAGTTCCTAAAAGTTACCTGGATAAAGAGCTATGTGACTTCTGGTGAAGGAACATGAAGAAAGAAATATGGGTGTTTGGGAAAGGAGGAGAAGCAGTTGGGGATTCATTCCCTGCATGTTTCCCAGGCTGTGGGGGCCTTGCCTTCCCATGGCCTGCTCTCCATATCTTACTGTTAACTTTTTTCTATTCCTTTTATTAAAGCCCACAGTGTGCATTATTTTTGGTACATATAGTTGGTATTCCATTCCATTTCTTACATATTTACAATATCTTCCTTCTATTATTTGAAACTTTCAATGTGGAATTACAGGATTTCTGTTACTAGTTGCATACTTGAACACTTCTTTTGGTTGTGCTGGTAGCAAATTCAGTTGTTTCAGTGGCAGTCTTTATTCTTATTTATAGGACCTGGAATTCTAAGTAAATAGTTATTTTTTCTTTATCATATAAGATAATTCCAGTGTCTTCTGACTTTCTTATTTTTGTTGAGAAATAAGCTGTCAGTGTAATTATCTCCATTGATGGTAATTTATCTTTTCTTTATGTTTAAAATTCAGTCATTGTCTTTGGTGTACTGCAGACTCATTGAGTCTAGGCATGATTTTTTTTCCCAACTGGAACTTGTTGAATTTGTGGAAAATATGTTAGTTTTTCATCTGTTCCGAACATTTCCTTCTGTCCTCCCTCCCTCTTTTACTCTTTCTTTCTTTCTTTCTTTTTTTTTTTTTTTTTTGATATAGAGTCTCACTCTGTTGCCCAGGCTAGAGTGCTGTGGCTTCATAGCTAACAGCAACCTCAAAGGGTCAGAGAAAAAAAACCACTAACCAGAGACCATTATGGGAGGTTGTATATAAAAGCCTGCTGCCTGTGTATTTGATGGAGGTAGAGTGAGCGAGACCCTGCCTCCAAATAAAAGTACATTCTAGTGTAATATCTCTTGTACACAAATATAAACTATTCAGTACTAGTTTATTCAACAAACTAATTTATTTGGTCAATTTGTTCAATTGAACAGGTATTTATAGAGTGTTGCCAAGGAGCAGAATGGTAGATCCCATGAAAACAAAGGAAAAAAAATTTGTTATGCCAAGAAGCATAAGAACAGGATAAAATATATATATATAGTCAATTATAATTCATAGTAGTTATGTCCTATAAAGTTGTTACAAACATTGATTTATTGAATACTGAACCACTATTCTTATGGGAAATACAGGTTTTGGTTCCCGTGAGCCTCTGATTATAACATTTTCATCAATCAGTACATCACTTTGTTTTCTAAGTGTTTTCTTTTAAAGACACCTTAATATATATTGTTAATTCATTAACACTGAACTCATGGCCAGCTGCAGTGTAACTCATTTGAATGAAGCTTGCCTAACACACATTTTCTCTAAAAGGCACATCTTACACTTAACAACATTGGACAACACTTCAGTACTACATGTGGAAACCATTGAAACAGTGAAATCACCAACAAAAAGCGTAAAAAAATGTAGAAAAAATGGCACTAAACAGACTGTAAACAGGGCACCTGTTTTCAGTATGAAAGCTAAAATGACAAGCAAAGCATTGCTTTGTTCTACTCAGTCAGGAACACACATTAGATGATTCTAACTTTTTACCGCTCTGTACATGTCTGCAAATGGTCACGAAAGTGCTGCAAGTATTAATTTGGGGTTACAAATAAATTTTAACAAGTAGGCAAATTTCTAAGTACATAAACTGTGAATAGTGCAAATCAGTTTTAAACAGTCCATTGTAAAAATTGGGAGCAGAAAGTTACTTTTGAGATCACCTCATTTTCAGGTGTGAAAAGGGTTAGGGGAGTTGCATGACGTATTGGGGGGGGCAGAATGGTAATTAACGAAGGTCTTCCAACCCCAAACTTACAGTGCTTCACAGGAATGAAGAAAATTAGGATAGCTTAACTGACTTCTTTACAGTAAACTAAAGCTTTACCAAGGCGTCATGACTGTGGTACACTTTCATCACAGTAGTTTTGACTTTCTTTACATATTAAAAGGATAGTTTCCATCTGATCAAACAGGGAAATGCTGGACTTTCTAATACTGGCCTAGTAACTTAGTGTGGTCAGCATTGGATTAAAGAATCCTGCATTTTCCAGCAACCTATGTATTTAGGGGTCTGGGGAGACTTAGGAAACAAAATACATCAAGGGACAGAGAGATGAATGTTGTGTGTCTGAGGAGATTGGCAAAGCTGCACATATCCACAGACAGAAATTGATGAGACGAGGAAAACCGCATCAGTCTGCTCCTCAGAGTCAGTGGCCCAGCAGAAAGCTGAGGACTTGGCCTTCTAAGAGACTGTAGTATGACCTTGTCCAAGTCACGGTGGGCAGATGATAACAAGTGAACCAAAGTACATGTTCTGATAGTAGGTTTCAGTACTTTATTACTAGATAATTTAGCAACTGAGCATTTTGTTAATGTCAATCTGATGAACTCTTATTTTTTGCCAGGGCAGAATTGTCTTGTAATTAACAAGGAACATAGCCATTAGAATTATTAATAGGACCATAGATAATGAACTTTCTATTTGTTTGTTTAATAGGTGTTAATAATATTCCAAATATATTCTTTTTGTTTTCTATTCTGTCATTCATTCATTAAAATAATATATGCAAAGGATATGTTGCCTGGTGCAAAGTTTGTACTTCATAAATGTTAGCATTTTATTTTCCTTACTATTTTCTTTATTCAGTGAGCATTTATTAAAAATTTAATATGTCCAGACACTGTATTGTATTTTAGGACATATAAAAGGGAGAGGAGAATCTTCACTCTCAAAATAATGTAGTTGAGAGAAACCCAAGGCAAGTAACTGTAGTACTTTCTATCAAGTATTCTAATCTAATGTAAAGTGAAAAATATTTTGAGACAGAAATTATCCAGTATAAGAATTGGGCATAGATAACATTTGAGAGTCTTTTAAAAGTTTTAAGTTACTGTGGATACATAATAGTTGTACATATTTAAGGAGTATATACATGCTTTTCATGCAAGCATATATGTGTAATGATCAAATCAGAGTAGTTGGGATATTATCATTTCCTTGTGTTAGGAACATTCTAATTCCAGCCTTTTAGTAATTTTAAAATATACAATAGATGATTATTAAATTTAATTGCTGTGTTGTGTACCAGACACTAGATCATATTCTTTCTATCTAATTGTGTTTTTGTGCTCTTTAGCCATTCTCTCTTTGTCTGCAACCCTTTTCCCCCCATGAGTCTTGAAAGATAATTTACCAAGTGAAAGACCAGGTAGGACTTTCCGAAGAGTGGACAGTGTAGGTCCAGAATATAAAGATGTGAAATAATATACTTTTGAAATGTTGCTTTTGGTTTTATGTGATTGTGAGTACATGACAGAAGAGATAGGAAGTCACAGTAAATGAGAGTAGAGAGAGTCACGTTATTTACATGCATTAAGAAGGGGTTCCTGGTTTTATCTCATTATAAATATATAACCACTTGTTAGGTGAGTCATTACAAAAGTTTTGAGGCACACAAAAATCAAGAAATGTAAAAACCACACATACATGGAAACAAGTGAAGCCCTCCCAGCAACACAATAAGCAGAGCAAGTTGAAACTTGCACGGGTGAATTAGAAAGGATGCTATTAGCTGTGTATCTTGGAAGTGAAATGATGGATCATAACATAGTCTGTCTCAGAACTTTTTGTAGTGGCCCACGGATAGATATGTAACCACTTAGAACTGTAGTTGCACATTATATTGAAATTCCTGGAGTATTTACTATTTACAGCAAATATTCGTTGAGTAAATGGATCGATGAGTATGAATTAAACTGTAAATAAAAATTTTTATTCTTAAAAAGCAGGATTCTCTAGACAAGATTGTTCCTTGGGATAATACTTTTAAAAGAATAAAGGAACAAATTTGGCAGCGCCTGTGGCTCATCAAGTAGGGCGCCGGCCCCATAAACCGAAGATGGCGGGTTCAAACCCGGCCTCGGCCAAACTGCAAAAACAGAAAAATGCCTGGGTGTTGTGGCGGGCGCCTGTAGACCCAGCTACTTGGGAGGCTGAGGCAAGAGAATCGCCTAAGCCCAGGAGTAGGGGGTTGCTGTGAGCTGTGTGACGCCACGGCACTCTACCGAGGATGATAAAGTGAGACTCTGTCTCTACAAAAATAAATAAATAAATAAAGGAACAAATTTAATTATATTCTTTTAATTATGGCAATGGGTAAAATCCTTTTCTTTCCCTTGAATCTAGTATCATGTTAGGGTTGCACCTACATTATGGATCTTTGGTAAGAAGCCAAATTTTAATTAGTTTTCAAAATTGAGAAAAATAAGGATGAATTAATTTTCTTTGAAAATTAATAAAGTAAATGTAACATATATCAGAACAGAAAGAGCATAGGCCTTGGAATCAGATAGATTTGAATTGGCATCTTCATTTTATCTTTTAGTAGTATGATCTTGAGTTAGTTACCTGACACATCTAGTAATTTAATCCTCAGTAAATTACTTGGCATCTTAAAATTTAGCTTTCTTCATCAGTAAAATGCAGATCACAATAAATAGCTTGTAGGCTTTAAGGATTAGAAATAATAAAGAAGAAGAATCAACAATGTTTAGATTGCTTCAAATATGTAATTTTAAGTCAAAATTTATTTTTGCAAAATAAAAGAGTATGTAACATATTAATGAAGCAGGATATATTTCAATTTTGTTTATGACAAAGACACCAGCATCATTAATTAAAAATATAATTAGCCCTCCATATTTGTGTGGTCTGCTGTGTTGATTAAACCAACCTCACTTTGAAAATATTCCAGAAAAAATTGCATCTGTGATAATCCAATACAGATTTTATTTTCTTATCATTATTCCCTAAACAATACAGTGTAACAACTATTTGCAAAGCATATACATTATAATAAGTAATCTAGAAATAAGTTAAAGTATATAAGAGGATGTGCATAAGTTTTATGAACTCATAAAAGTTTACTTGATGATGAAATTTATTGTATGGTGGCAAATGCAAATGAAAATTCAATATTAGAATGTTTCTTAAATATGATAATTTTAGTTCATTTGGAACTAAAATGGCTTTGTACTAATCAGTTTATGTTGATCATTTCAGTTCATCACAGTAAGCCTGTAAAGTAGCCATTGCTATCTTCATTAATTTACCACTAGAATGTTTATCGCAGCTTGATTCACAATTGCCATGAAACCACCCAACTTCTCATCAACTCACAAATAGATAAATAAACTATGGTATGTGTCTACCATGGAATACTATTCAGCTGTAAAGAAAGAGGATGACTTCATATCTTTTGTATTAACCTGGATGGAGTCAAAGAACATTCTCCTCAGTAAAGTATATCGAGAATGGAAAAAGCAAGTATGAAGTGTCCTAATAAGAAACTAGTAGATGAACAACTACATACCTACACAAGAGAAAACCACAATTAAATTCAAGAAGGGGCCGAGGGAGAAGAAGGGAGAAGGTTTGGTAAGCTCTCACCTAATGGGCACAGTGTAGGGGTGTATGGCACACCTGGGTGAAAGGCTCAGCTACAACTTGGACTTTACCTAACAAACACAAGCAACGTAATCTAATTGTATGTACCCTTTTATTAACATGAAATTAAAAGAAAAAAGTCAAAAGTTATATTCAGATTTTTGACTGAGGGAGTTGGCTCCCCTAACCACTGTGTTGTTCAAGGGTTGACTAATATATTCCTGATGCTAACTTCGTATCAGATAAATAATTTACAAATATTTTCACCCATTATACAGGTTGCCTTTAGTTCTACTTATAATATCTTTTTTATTTTTTTTTGAGACAGAATATCACTGTCACCATAGGTAGGTCCTAGCTAGAGCACTGTGACAGCATCATAGCTCACAGCAACTTCAAACTTCTTGGGCTCAAATGATCCTCTTAGCCTCAGCATCCTGAGTAACTGGGACTACAGGCCCCCAGTACAATGCCTGGCTAGTTTTTCTATTTTTAGTACAGCCTTGCTCAGGCTGGTCTGAACTCCTGAGCTCAAGCAATCTACAGGCCTCGGCTTCTCAGAGTGCTGGGATTATAGGGGTGAGCCATTGCCCCAGTCTACTGATAGTATCTTTTTATACACAAATTTAAAAACTTTTCATAAAGTCCAGTTTAGTTTTTGTTTTTTTGCACCTATATTTTCATTTCATTTGTTCTTAGAATTTCCTTCTCTCAATTTACATTACCTATCTGTTCTTACCTATTGTCTGTTCATTAAAGTTCTTAACATTAATCATAGTTATTTTAAAATCCCAGTCTTCATAATCTGTCTTATATCTGACTCTGGTTTAGATGTTTATTTGTCTCTTGAGAGTACAATTTTTCCCACCCTTTCACATATCTCATGGTTTTCTTCTTGAATGCTAGATGTAAATATTGTTTAATACAAGCTGTGGGAAACAGGCCTTTAGTTTGAGGTTTATTTCAGCCTGGCTAGGAGTTGGGCTGTCTTTACTGTTATACTGCACGTGCACATGCCATGGGCTACTTTTTGTTTTATTCTTGTTTTGTCCTTGTTCTTATGTGTGTGTGTGTTTCTTTCCTTTGTTGTCTTTGGATTTCCCTAAGAAACTATTCTTAAATGGAGTCTGTCTTGCAGCTCTGTTATTTGTAAACCAGTTTAATTTTACCAGAGCACTTTTGATCAGTGATAAGGTGTGTGTGTGTGGGGGGGGCGGAAATGTTCTACAATTTTATTACAAAGTATCAAGCTTTCAGGGAGCCTCCATTCCCAGGCTCTGACCTTTGGAAGTGTTACTTAGCCTTTTGTTGATTTGTTTCTTTGTTTGTTTGGGCCTTCTCCAAGAGACAGAAAGCTAGATGGAGCTGGACCTGCTTTGTTACTTTCCTTTACCCCAGATTAGAGCCTCTGGTAAAGTAGGCTTCCCTTGAGGATAGGCCTTTGTTCTGATGAACAGTCTGGGCGTATTTCCAAATATAGTAATGCATTGGAGTGTCCTTAGGAGATTTCTCCTGGATCAGAGTCCTAGAGGTATAGACTCCTACATACCTAGAGTATGTGGTGTGTAGCCTACTGCTCCTGAGTTATAAAGCTGTACACGTTACTGTCCTGAATCCGCAGGGATCGGTAACACAGTGGTAGGTATTTATTTGCATATTTAATATATCTAAACGTAGAAAAGGTATAGTAAAAATGTGGAAGGAAAGACTAAAAAATGGCATGCCTATATGGGCACTTACAGTAAATGCATCTTGCAGGACTGGAAGTTGCTCTAGAGGAGTCAGTGAGTGGTGGGTGACTGTGAAGGCCTAGGGGGTCACTGTACACTGCTGCAGATTGCATAAACATTATACATGTAAGCTATGCTAAATCTATTAAGACGTATTTTATTCTGTAATAAATTAACCTTAGCTTCTTTTTTTCTTTATGAACTTTTAAGTTTTTTTTTTAAACTTTTTGACTTTTTTATAAAATTACTTAGTTTAAAACACAAATTATATAGCTATACAAAACTGCTATTTGTCTTTATATCCCTATTCTATGGGCTTTTTCCTATTTTCAAAATCTTTTATTTTTAAACTTTTTTTGTTAAAAACTAAGGCATAGCACACACCTTAGCCTAGGTCTGCACGGTGCCAGGATTGTCAGCATTGCTGTCTCGTGTCCCACTGGGAGGGAAGTCTTCAGTAACTTATGTGGAACTGTCACCTCCTAAGGTGACGGTGCCCTCGTCTGGACACTCCTAAAGGACCTACGAAGGCTGATTTACATTTAACTTTTTCTTTAATAGGTAAGAGTACGCTCTAAAATGACAGAAAATATATAAGAGTAAACACATGAACCAGTGACGGTGGTTGTTACCGAGTGCTATGCACTGTACATGGTTATACTGCTGTTCTTTTATGCAGCTGACAGCACAGTAGGGCTGCTTCAGCGGTATCACCACAAACTCAAGTAATGCACTGGTGAGACATGTTGTTAGCTCCTTTCTCATCTTGTGGGATCGTGGGGCTGCCTCCATGGTCGTCACTTGTTACCTACACTGTGTCATGTATGAGCACCTGTAGTTATTTTTCTTCTCCCACTGTCCTATACACAAGGGTATTTTTCTTGGATCCTCTGGGTGAGAGCCTCATGGAAAGCCTGGAAATAAAACCCATCAAAAGAGTGTCACCCTGAGACTAGGTCACGAGGAGCTCTTTACTGTCGGGGTAATTTATATTCAGCCTCTGTACTTCGTTGAAATTTCCTTATAAGTGTTCATACCAGTTAGGGCTTCTGCATCCTCTTTTCTAGGCGTGCTGTGCTGTGGTGTGACTGGCTGTGAAACCAGAGAGCCATGTCAAACTGCCTATTCCTTCTTTTTCTTTAAGAGGCAGAGTTTCACTTTGTTGCCCTCGGTAGAGTGCTGTGGGTGGCATCACAGCTCACAGCAACCTCCAGCTCTTGGGCTTAGGGTGTTCTTTTGCCTCAGCCTGTGGACTACAGGCGCCTACCACAATGCCCAGCTATTTTTTTTGTTGCACTTTGGCTAGAGCCAGGTTTGAACCCACCACCCTCAGTAAATGGAGCTGGCGCCCTACTCACTGAGCCATAGGCGCTGCCCGGCCTGTTCCTTCTTAATGATAATGGATGTACTTATATTTTAGCACATGTGGTGAGCTAGTACTCCTTGGTAATCATTCAGATTATTTTATATCTTCTCTTCTCTAACTTCTCCATGTGATGGCATAATTTAACATAAGAAAGCATACTTAATGCAAGTATTTTCTTTTTATCCTTTAAAGGTGTAGTGCCCAGATCACATAATCCCCAAAGACCACCAGGGAGACGTACTTGATGCAAAAGCAAAAGAGCCTTTATTCAAGCTCGAGCCAGGGCCTACAGAGTACCCGACACAGTGGGAGCATTCTGAGGGCCCTGGTCTCTCGGGTTGCACAGGGGGTGGGGGTGGGGTGGGGGGGTTATTGTGGTAACCAGGAGGTAGGAGACTTCAGGAGTGAGGGGAGTATGATTGGCTATCTTAAATGCTCTTTAGCGCTCATTGGTCAGGTCTGCCTTGAATGGATAATCTTGGCTTGGGTCACCTGATGGGGCTAGTGCCCTGCTTAGCCCTGATAGGCTAGGAACGAGAACAAAGGAGCCCAGAGATGGCAGGCTATTCTTGGGAACAAAGGAACTTCAAGATGGCAGCTTCTTACAAGATGGAGTTACTTTTACTCTTTCCACTTGGTAGAAGGAATAAGGAAAAGTACTTTCTATTTCATCCCAAAGTAGAAGTTGTAGGAAAGATTTTATTATGTGTAACCTTTTAAGAATGATCACCATGTAGTGGCTCACTAAGTACTTGTTGGATTGAGTCAAAAGTAATGCATATTTCTTTAGGAAGGCTGTTTGCATGCATGTGCGATCTTTGGGAATTAGGAAAGGAAGAGATAAGTAAAATAAAATACAGCATTTCTATCAAATTAGTCTTCAAATATAATAATTTATACAGTTTTTGTTAAACACAATTCATAATGTAGGGGAAGAAAGATAGTATTGCATTTAACCGTAACTTTATTTAGTATCATTTCTACTGTTACCTAGAAACTGATTTTGTTATATCAAAATTCATTTTGGGTGGTCATTTGTCTTTTAATTGTTTTCTTGTGTTTCTTGAACCTGATTTTTATTATAAAACCAAAGATCACAGTGAAAGCATTCTGTTCTAAACTATAAGTTGTCACATATTTTGGCTATTATACACCATGAAAGATGAAGATTTGGATCAGTCTGGCAATCTTTCAACAAATGCTATTAGAGTATTCAGTCTCTATTTTAAAAAGTACTTTCCAGGGTTGTGCCTGTGGCTCAAGGAGTAGGGCACCAGACCCCTATGCCAGAGGTGGGCGTGGTTCAAACCCAGCCCCGGCCAAAAACTGCAAAAAAAAAAAAAGTACTTTCTAAAAATTTCAGATTGAATCATGACATGAATTTAACTTAAAATTTTACTGAACATTTTCAGCATTTTCCATTTCACAGTATTTTACTCAGTAGTTAATCTGAGTACTACCTTTAGGAGGTAGGACAGTTATTTCCATTTTATAGATGAGGAAATAGAGAAATTCATTTAGTTTATGACTTATCCAAGAGCATTCTGTGAATTGCTATTAGAGCAGTACACCAAGATGGAACTCTAAATATTTTCTTTACCACCATTCGGTCCTCAGTTCAATAGACCATATCAGGAACCAAATTAAATTTATATCTTTCACAACGAGAGTGAAGGGAGCAAAAGGTCATCCAATTAGAACCTAGTTTTGCACATGGTCTGTAACTATCTAATTTTTCAGTCTGATGCATCAAGAATCTTTCATCATTATCATATCCCTTCTTTCATATATAGCATAATAAAAAGCTCATGATACAAGGCAATTCTAAAAGTATTTTCTCTTTAATAAGTAATATGACAGTGACTTGAAAATAACTTGTTTTTTATAATTTAAGGAAAAAATTGAAAAATAGTAATGTGTAACAAACACATAAATATAGTACATAATACTTGCCATGAAATATATTGCATATTCACACTTTATATATATTATTTTATATATATTATATATTACTCATGTACAGTGTAAGACTGAAAATTTATGATAGGTTTACAAACTGATTTTGATGCTACCATGTGAAAGAATACTGTGGTATAAAATAAATTGGAATTGAGGAACTGTTTATCTAAATTTCATGCCATATTTGTCTGTGTGTGAAATAGTTATCTAAATACAGAGTCAGTTTGGGGTACTATAATAAGAATGCCATAGGCCAGTTGACAGAAATCTATTGCTGGTAGTTCTGGAACACAGGAAGCCCGAGATTGGGGTGCCAGCATGTTCAGAGTCTAGTGAGGGTGCTCTTCCTGGTTTGCAGTTGGCTGCCTTCTGGTAGAGGAAGGAAGCCAATGCTTTGGGGGTCATGATTTAGTTATATCTGAAAGGCCCCACCTCCTAAAACCTAAAGCCTTTGTGGACTGGGGTTTCCACAATGACCGGGGGCACGTAGACATGCAGCCCAGAGCACGTGGGTATGCCTTCTTTTCAAAGTATTCATAATATGTTGGCAAAAATTTATCACTAAAAATTAAGGGCCTGAAATCTAGATTCAGCTCTTATTCTGTAAATATGCTGATCATGGAAGCATATTTGCAATACTGTCTTTGGGAATTAGCATCCTGATGCACCAGAAATTTCTTTGGTGCTCTTTCCTTCCTTTCTAGGCTTTCTCTTGTCTCCACAGGTCTCTGTTTGCGCTATGTTGCTAAATTTTAGTCAGTGTCTACCAAAGCTGGGTAATGGCTGTATTGCTTTCTTATTCAATGCTTCTGTTTATTGCATTGGGGATTTTCACAGTGACTCAGTTTGAGGTGATACTAGTTTAAAATTAAAGCCTGTTATCTCAATTATCTAAAGTTAGGAATGCTTCTAATGAAACTAAATTACTATAAATTTTATTTCCCATGTCCAGGTAAATTCTTCCTACTTTTGAAGTAGCACAGGTTTTTTTTTTTTTTTTTCCAATTTTGGCCAGGGCCAGGCTTGAACCCACCACCCCCGGTATATGGGGCTGGTGACCTACTCTTTGAGCCACAGGTGCTGCCCCACAGTTTTTTATTACTAACATTTATTGTATTTTGCCTTGTGTTACGGTGAGCTGTTTACTCCTTCACAGCATGTAATGGGGTTTTGTTCCCCAGTACATGTTTTGAATAAAATTAATTTACCTGAAGAAAAGATGAACATGTCTGGTCCTTTAGTGTGGTATGTTGATTTCCTTTCTGTTCCTGCTTGCATCTCATTGGGTTATCAAATTATATATTCATTTTTAGTTTTACTATCTATTCATTATTATATCTCAATTGGTTGGATTATTAAGATTTTGTTCCCTGGTAATCTCTTAATTTTCTATGGTAAAAATAGATGATCATTGTTGAATTGCTTCTAAATTTAAATTCCTTTCTAATAGATACCATTTAGATACACAGTCCAACTATAATAGTGTCTGCCACACAGTAAGTGCTCAAGAATGAAACGGATGAGTGAGTGAACTGATGAATGTTTCTGACCTGTCTGATAGTTTATCCAAGTATTTATAGGTATGTAGGTATGGTTGCTATGTTTAACTATTTGTAGTTGTCAAAATTCTTTTTTTTTGAGACAGGGTTTTACTTTGTCACTCTTGGTCGCGTGCAGTGGCATCACAGCTCACAGCAACCTTGAACTCTTGGGCTTAAGTGATTCTATTGCCTCAACCTCCCAAATAGCTGGGACTACAGGTGCCTGCCACAATGCTCAGCTATTTTTTGGTTGTAGTTGTCATTGTTGTTTGGCAGGCCCGGGCTGGGTTTGAACCCGCTAGCTCTGGTGTATGTGGCTGGCGCCCTAGCTGCTGAGCTACAGGCGCCAAGCCATGCCAAAAATTCTGTTTCTTTTTTTTTTTGAGACAGAGTCTCACTTTATCACCCTCGGTAGAGTGCTGTGGCGTCACAGCTCACAGCAACCTCCAACTCCTGAGCTTAGGCAATTCTCTTGCCTCAGCCTCCCGAGTAGCTGGGGCTACAGGCGCCCCCCATATTGCCTGGCTATTTTTTGTTGCAGCTTAGCCAGGGCTGGGTAAGAACCCACCACCCTTGGTATATGGGGCTAGCGCCCTATGCCAAAAATTCTTAATTTAAAATCCTCAGTAGTAAAGGCTCTCTGCAAGTGGGCATGAACACACTACCTGAAATCTGTTCGCTTAATTAAGGTGTACCCAGTTGATATTAACAAAATAAGCTGATAGGTTAGGGTTCATTAAGCAGAATTGCATGGAATTGTTATATAGATTAAATGAGGTATTATGTATGTGAAGGGAATCTCTATAAATTATAAAGTATTACACAAAGCTTAGTTCATTCATTAAGGAAACTTTTATTAATATGGAACCAATAATACATTTTACGCAACATTACTGTGCTGTAACTACATTTTTTAGAATATGCAATGTGTATTCGAGCTTAAAATAAATTGTCAGGATTGGAACTAAGCTATATAGTAGTATCTAATTCTTTAGATAGTGGTGAGGTGTCTTTGGGTGCTCCTAAATAATTAGAAGGATGTAATTATTGGAAAAATTATAAACTAATAACTAAATACGTAGAATATATTCCTGGGAGATGGATATTAAAAAGCTAATTTCTGAATGTCAGTGCTATAATCAGAAAGTAAAGTTTAGGGGGTTTATTTTGGATGAAATATTAGTTTGCATTTATTTGTCCAAAATATTGCAAGACTAGACATTGAGAGATTAAACTTCTCTCTAAAGATTATTCAAAAACAAGACGAGATTTTCTGTTTATTTAAAGTTAAATATGATAAAGGAAACAGTAAAATGGTTTATTTATGGTTGAAAATGTGTCATGGGAAAGAATTCTCAGTTTCACCCAATAAAACATTTAAGCGCATTAGTAATACCTGACCTTTTAATTTTTTGCCAAAAACATTTACTAAGAGCAATCTAACTTTCAAAAATCACTATGAAATATGATTCTTGGTTAACAATTTTGAGTCTTTGGAAACTTATATAATTTTTTTCTTGTGCAAAAGGAGAACATATATATTTTTCTATGAAATTTTCTTTTCATTGATACCATTTTGTTGTTCTCCTTACATTTTTATATGGTAAGGTAGAACAAAGTGCTGTGGACTTACTATTCAGTGGAAATGTGTCCTTTCAAGGCACGTCTGTTATCTAGACCTCTATTTACGAGTAGTTAACGAAAACATTGTACTTCACTAGTTAGATCAATGTATGATAGTTTCAAGGCAGAATTAAAAGAAAGCTTTAAATGTCATACTTGGAAAAGATATGTAGAACAATTAAAATCCATTGCTAATAACCAATTTAATACAAACATCATTTTTAATTGTTCATATTTTGTTCTCTTCCTTTACTGTAATCTATCAGTCATGCTTTCTTTTAAGAACCCACTTATGGTTTTAAGCAGATAAAAGTAAGAGTTTTAACCTTTAGACAACATATAGTATATTTAAATATATATGTATGTATAATATAACTTTGTTCTTTTGGAAGTCTGGACATGGTGTGCACACAGGTTGAGTAGAAATTAACTTTTTTTTTTTTTTTTTAAGAGATGAGGCCTTGCTATGTTACTCAGGTTGGTCTTGAACTCCTGGCCTCAGCCATCCTCTTGCCTCAGCCTCCCAAGTGGCTGGGACTGTAGGTGCACTTTTATATTGTAGAGTGACTTGCTAAGCAATTGATAATTATAAATACATTTCAGAAAGTATGTTTAGTTTTACTGAGGGAAAAAACAAAAACTTTCAAAGAATCACTAAGCAATTTTAATTGCATTCATTTGTGCACAAATAATATGGTATTCACAGTGTACAGCATTGCTTCACATGTGCGCAGCTGAGTAGCAGTGCAATGAAGAATGAAAGGAATATACAGTAAATATCAAACTGACTATAACTTGTAGTTAAAATGCTTACTTTTAAAAAGTAAGCTAGACTAAATAATGTGTATATCTTGTTGATTATAAAAGTTTAAGATACCATAGTAATGTGATGTGCGCCTGTGTGTTTATATATCTTATGGATTATAAAATTTCAAGATGCCCAAATGATAAAATACTTATTTGATTTAAATCAATTAGAAATGAGATTAGGATACAATATTTTCTTACAAGGAGACATAACTTCTGGGCTCCAGATGACTGCCTGTCTGTATCATCTTCATCCTCTGCCTCTCTCTCCTGAATGCGTCTAGGGATTCTAGGGATAAGTCCTGGGTTCAGAAGCCCTGCCCACCCTGTTTTGTTAGTCAAGTTTACAGGACAGGAAGTATATCAGCAGTTACTTCCATTCTTGCCTATAACCAGCACAACAAATTTTACATTAAGATGCAGCAGAATTTTCTTCTTTCTTCAGTAGGGCTTTTTGAGAATTTCTTTTGTTTAGATCATATCCCTGAGTGAACAAACAGTGCTCTCCCGTGTGGTAGCCATTAGTACTGGTGGCTGTTGAGCACTAGAAATGTGGCTCGTCCACTTGAGATGAGCTGTGCATGTAAAATATATACCATACTTTGAAGACTTGATTAAAAAAGAAAAGATGTATTTCATGAGTAACTTTTATATTTATTGTCATATTGAAATGAAAATATTTTTGAATATTCAGTTATATAGCATGTATTATTATTATTTTTTTTTTTTTGAGACAGAGCCTCAAGCTGTCACCCTGGATAGAGTGCTGTGGCATCACAGCTCACAGCAACCTCCAACTCCTGGGCTCAAGTGAGTCTCCCGCCTCTGCCTCCCAAGTGGCTGGGACTACAGGTGCCCGCCACAACGCCTGGCCATTTTTTTGGTTGCAGCTGTCATTGTTGTTTGGCGGGTCCAGGCTGGATTTGAACCTGCCAGCTCAGGTATATGTGGCTGGCGCCTTAGCCTGTTGAGCCACAGGCACTGAGCCGCATGTATTATTTTTAATTGGTTACTAGACAATTTTAAATGTATGTGGCTTGCATTTGTGGATAGTACTATTGGACAGCATTAACCTGTGTGATCTTAAAAATTATAGTAATGTGTGTATTAGATAACCACAGCTTAGCTTATGTTCTGAAACATTTTTTATGTTATACTTGTGACCTCATTTTCCTACTTGCATATTTTTTTTTAATGTATTTTTTTCTATTCAACCTCAATCCAGTTTGAAAGCTGTTAGTGTTCCAGTATAGGATACTCTTCTTTTTTAATCCCCATGTTTCCTAAGATAAGTATTTATAAATTAAGATTTCACCTTCCTTCCTCTAGAGGTCACAGGTATTGACAAGTCATTCACATGAATATGGATAATTTAATGCTTTGTGTTCTGAAGAAGAGCAGTCTGTGGTCCAGTGGTCTTTCAGACTCTGCTTTTCTCAGAGGAAGGTGTTTGCCTACTCGGTGTTACTGTCAACATCTGAAACCTGTAGATTGGGGTTAAAACCTGTCCCCTTTTCTCCTGGAAAACATATACAACAACAGGGTAAATAAAAAAATACTGGATAAATTCCATTTTTAGATGACAGAAAAATCTTCAAAGTCCAGAGTGCTGCCTGAAGTGTGAAATTTGGCAGAGCCACAGGTGAAACAGCGCTGAGTGGGGACATATTTCTGAAAGCACCAATGTTGAGGGACTACCTCAAATCTGGGCTCAAGCTCTGAAGTCTAAAAGCTGGAGCTGGAATCACCATGGTCAAAGCTGAATGTTGGCATTACACAGTAGCCAGCAAGGCAGGAGCTGGAGGGGAAGCAGAGGAACTTCTGAAGTTCGGGGGTTGCTTTGGAGAATAGGACTGTTGCACTTGAGACTGCGACAGTGAGGTAACTAGGCAAATAGGGGGAATGTAAGCTGGTTGCAGAAGCCCTCCTGGCCCTAGCGAGAAAAAGGATTCCAAAGAGAGAGCTTGTCACAGCAGCATGGAAAGAAAGCCCTGGGGTGCACACTCTGATTGCTGCTGTGGTCACCCCTCCCCCTGGCTTTCCTCTCACTGGAATCTCCTACTTGGTCCAGGTATGTCTAATTTCTTCAATCCTGAATTATAAGGTATATTGATATGACATCAACTCAAATATACTACTAAAACAAAAGAAAAAAACAAAACAAAACAAAATAAGCCAAATATCCTGGCAGATAAAGTCTCTTTGGATTCTGGTTATTAAACCTTTGTCGGAGGCATAACCTGCAAATATTTTCTCCTATTCTGAGGGCTATCTGCTTGCTATACTTACTGTGTTCTTGGATGTGCAGAAGCTTTTTAGTTTGATTAGGTCCCAGTAGTGTATTTTTGATACTGCATCAATTGTCTGGAGGGTCCTCCTCATAAAGTATTCGCCCAGGCGAATTCTTTCAAGAGTTTTCCCTGCACTTTCTTCTAGTATTTTTATAGTTTCATGTCTTAAGTTTAAATCTTTAATCCAGTGAGAGTCTATCTTCGTTAGTGGTGAAAGGTGTGGGTCCAGTTTCAGTCTTCTACAGGTCGCCAGCCA